>LBNR01000110.1:0-12892 GCA_001262555.1 Fusarium nygamai
GGAATGACCAAGAAGAACATACTGTCTGGCTGGAGGGTCACTGGAAACTGGCCAATTTCACGTGCGAAAGCGTTACGGCACCCTGAAATCCAACAAGATAGGCCAAACGGCAGCCCAAGAGTGACTCCTGAACCCAGGCCATATCTTGGCTCGGACGATACGCCACAGACGAGCCGTCAAATTCGTGATCTTGGGCTGAACAAAACACCAAAGACACGGAGACGGTACAGCGTAATAGCTAAGGGCTTTGAGGCTCAACAGCAGACGGTAGCGGCGCATACGCTGAGGATTGCTAGCCTAGAGGAAGAATTGGCTCGCCTGAAGAGAGGGAAGAAGAGGAAGGCGGTGCCGAATCCTAACAAACGTTTCATGACTCTTGGAGAGACTCTAGCTGGTAAGGAGCCCATACCAGAAGGGGCGACTCGTTATACGCCTGTCGGGGTGGAATTTGTCTCTTCAAGCGAGCAAGAGTCAGAATCGGAGGCTGGTTCTGTCATCGAAGTCAGAGAGGAAAACATACCCCACCAACCACCCAGGCGGTCGCGGCGGGTGGCGAAAAAAACCAGAGTACAATAGGTAAACCCTATTTATGATTTATGAAACGAAAAGTTTCACGGATTTCTATCAATTAGGTCAAGTTCTGTGTAAGTGAAGTTGTTGATTTTTGGTGGTGGCTTTTTTATTTTGCTTGCCGAAAGAGGGGTTATGCCGAAAGAGGGGTTGTGGATGGTAGTGAGGTTGTGACTTATTTTCCTACATTGTCTAGCTGCAGCTATAGACCTGAGAATAATAGTATACTTTTTACTCCTGATACTCATCGAGAGACCTTATACATATGTGTATCATATGTTACAAATATTCATTTTCTCTCAAATTCCATCTCTCAGTCAGTACAATATAATGGAGCTTACATTTGAGGCTTAGCATGATAAGTGGATGCATGTGGATCAGCTTAGCTTATACACTTGCGAGACGCTTGTTTCTCGTTTAACATTAGCCTAAAGCCTCGTTCAAGTTCGCTCAGCACCTTGCTAGCGAAACTTAATTACAATTCAGGGTAAAGTCCCTTACATTCCGTAATGACCTTGTTGCTGATCAAGTGCCGTTATTTGTCATCCCTACTAGTCCCATACCCCAGCCAGGGGTTGAAGAAAAACACGGTCGCCCACCAAGCGGTTTTTGGTGCAAGAGAGCCCTGACAGGGTCCATGTATTTTTTCCCCAAGGCCCACTTCATATGCGTATTCCTCCCACCAAGGCAGGATCTGCCGAACTTGAGTGTATCGAGCAGCTGGCCACTAAGATCGCCAAAGTGGTACTCTGTACAGTGGGATGCAATATGTTTAAGGAGAAAATGGTAATTTGCTAGAACGAGCTTCTTCTTAAGATTGGAAGTAGAATCAACTCCAAATAGGCTAGACAGGGAGGGCTGGTCCTCTAGAAGATATCTAAACTTATCGCACCCCACTGTATGCACTGATGTTTCTTGCGTGTCAAAATTGCTATAGGGTGCATTGGTAGGAATCGACTGCATGCGGATGTGCCTTGTCTGGTGGGAGAAGATAAAGGGAGAGATAAAAAATAGAAGAAGATACCCGTTGTTCCATTGCAGTAACATTTAATTATCGTTACCAAGATCTTGTCTGGAGTGCTAGCCGGTAACAAATTTTATGCGATTATAGAAAAACATGGATGTGTTGATACGTAAATCTGACACGATAGACTACAGCAAAGAACGAGTTGGAAAGCTCCACATGTTATAGGGTATGGATTGATGCTACATCTCAACCGCCATTTCAAGACCGAAAGACCAGTCAGCATCGACATCAATAAGTATCTTCACTGAGCTCAACGTAGCTCTACTTATTCAGCCTGTGTCTGTGCTGGCGTACATCTCACTCTTAGAGGCGGCTTTGTCCAAAACATAAACACCTTCTGCCAGCTCATCCAGTCTTGACTCTCCGACACGAGCTCTAGGTCCAAATTCCACAGCGTATACGCAAGCACCAGACGCGCTTCGGCCCACGCAAAACTAGCATGTGTCAGATTTCAAAAGCGGCAATGAGGCGGGACTTTCAACAGGGCGTGAGACCTGCGTTCTCAACTTACTTTCTCCCGGGGCAGTCTTGCGGGCCAATACTAAAAGGCTTCATGGCAGACCTGTCATCGTCCTGGTACTCAGCTGGTCGAGGCTGGATCCATCGCTCGGGTACCATATTATCCGGCAAATGAAAGTTCAGCGCAGAACGGTTGGCGGCCCACAGATTCATCGTAAGAGTTGTGTTGGACGGGATCGCCTCCCCCATGACGATGTGGCCTTCCTTTTCAGTTCGACGGAATAGGTTCCCTGGGGCTGGAGGATAGAGGCGAAGACACTCCTTGAGGATAGCATTAAGGTATTGGTGCTCTTTAAGGGCGGACAAAGTCATGTCAGAACTGGTACGAAATTGCGTGCGCAGAGTCGACGTTAGATTTTTGAGGTGTGTGTTATGCTTTAGAAGCAGATATGTCGCTCCCGCCAGCAAAGTAGCCGCTGATCAAAGATTAGCAAAGTAGTACAGAAAATGTCCCAAACTACACTTTATCTAGGTGCAACCTACTGGTCTCGCTTCCCGCAATGATAAGACCCATTGTTACGACCTCCTTTTCAACAGGTGACAGTCTATGATATTATCAGTTATGACTTGAAGAGAGCGATACAGTTTGGGGCTGTAGGAAAACAACTAACCGTTGGCCTTCGGGACCGTCAAGCATCGGTAATATGGGTTTGTTCTCCTTGATATGGTCGTCTTTCCCCACAGACTCGCTCATCGGCATGTCTGGAGTCTTTGGAGCATTATCGAACCAGGTCCAGAACTTTTTCATCAAGTAGTGAATACATGGATACTGCGTGAGCTCCAAAATCAAGGCGAAGATTCTCGCTACATGTGGAATGGCAGCGATTCTGGGGCGAGATTGGCCATTCTCAAGCCCGTCGAACCTTTCCCCGAAAATCACGTCGCCTGCAATATCCGTCGTCAGAAGATGAAGCCATTGGCTCAGATCCACGTCGTTAGTATCTGAGTGATATCGCGACTGTTGTAGCTTAGAGATAAAAAGATTGGTTTGTTTTCGGAGACATGCTTCATGATGCGATGGTGTTAGATGGCGCTGTATGAGCCCCCGGTAAATTTTATTGTTGAAAAATTTCTAAGTATAATGAAGACTTATTAGAATCATCTTTATTGGGTCATGAGCTTGCGTGATTTGAAACTCAGCTAAAAGCTCGAGGTCGAGGCGTTACCAGTCCACATTAACATACCAAGTGTGATTCAGGGTAGTATCTGGAATCTTTAGGGATATCCCCTTGCCCTCCAGGTTGACCTGGCCCGTAGATATCTTGATAGAAGTCGGATTAGTATGTGTTCAAGGCTATATTTCGAGAGAAGATCTGTCGCTATGTGCATATCACCAAGATGCACGACCCCCTTGATCCGCACCCAGGTATGCCTACGAGGGTATTGTCCTGATGACTTGAAGAGACAAAACTAATAGAAAGAACTCACCAGGCCAAGCTCGGCTCGAGGTAAACGAGAGAGTATCTGGATTTATGCGAATGACATGACCATATCTATCGTGAAGGTCTTTTGTCTTTCGGGTGGCAGTTCCTCTTAACACATAAAACGTATAAGGTATACGGCTTGCTGCCAGCCACCAAGGTCCCGGGTACTTCCGAAGGGGATGTAATAGAAGGTTATAGATCGCTTGGAGAATGATGTAGAATATACACTGTACCGAGATGTATTAGTTGAGGCAAATGCAAAGTAAATTATGCACACACTGACCAGGACAAAAGTCACCCCCAGCATCGTTACCCATGACGAAGACGTGGAGGAGAAGGAATAGGATGAAAGCATTATTATCCAGTGAGATGTCTGTTGATTTCTGGTGGGTAATTAGTTAGGTTCTCACTAACGGGTAATGATTCACTTCGCTTGCTGGACTGGAGGCATCATAGATAATAAGAAGATGAATGGGAGTGGCAAGAGAAGCGTCGAAAAATATGGAGTCTCTTCATATTCCAGTTGCAATTAATTGTAAAAGCTCGTTCTTCAAGAATAAGGAATAAAAAAGTACAAACGAAAGAAAAACAAAAGAAGAACAAAAGAAAAAATCAGCCCTCTCCTCGTATTCTAAACGAAGTGCATCAACAGTGCCACGCTGGGCTCGTTCTATCAGGCTCGGTCCGTATACGGCAAGACGGAAAATGGGAACACCAAAGATTACATAACAACTCTACAATAACGTGATGACGACATTGATTGAGACAAAGTTCCGACTCGACCAAAGTAGCAACACATACTGACACTTTGAGAAAATTCGAGGCGCTCGGCAGTAAAGTAGCAAAGCTGGAATTACAAGCGACGTCTGCAACATCGAGTTCATGATTATTCTTTTGCAACCTGGGCTTGGAGTAGGCTTCAGAAGGTGGGGTTAATGTCTAGATTATTACGTAAAGCTTGGCACTGGTATGGAAGTCAAGTGATACAGTAATATAAAGGTTTGATTACGCGTCTCGGGATCATGAGAGCCACAAGCAATTGAATTATTTCCAGCAAAATGGGCGGGAGTTCCCGTACTGGAAATTACACGGACCACACTTGCCCTACTGGCGAGCCTTGGATGTTGTTGCAGTGAGCGACTGACCATTTAGGTGTGTAGAGAGTGAGCAAAACTGCACCTATTTTGGCACGGCGCCTGGCAGTCCGCGCATCCCATTCAGATTTTCCGTATGGACATCGCCGGATGGCAAACGTTTCCCGATCCCTCAAGACCAAGATCTGGATGGTTCAAGAGGCAGCAGAGCAATGCCAAGGGTGGGTCGTGAAAAAAACAATTTGCATAAACGAGAGAGTCCAGGTCAGCTGAACGTTCAGGAACGAAGAACGAGCGAGAAAAGGTGGTAAACGAGAGTCAAAACGATGGATACGAACCACTCAATGGCTAGCATATGCTTACGTAAGTGCTTAGAGTGCGACAAGTTAGCCACTGTTGTAAACTATGGCCACTCAATGCTGTATGCGGTATAGCTGAAGGTAGACTGTCGCTGAACTTTCGAAGCTGCAAAAATGCGTAATCGCAGCCCGGGTAGCGAAAGTACTTTTAATCTGTCTCAGCACTTATGTTTAAAAATTGTAGAAGATTATTGATCCTGTAAGTCCTACTCCAGTAACTCGGGATGTGATAACTGTCATGGGAAGTCTATTACGCTATTAAGATAGAAAAGGTTATGAAATTGACAATGATGAATATCAGCATGGAGGATGACTTTAAGGGTGTATTGAAAGGTCGAGTTATTAACTTAGTCTAGATTAACCTATCTTTAACTTATATTAACTATATCGTCACCATTTTTCATTAGCAGCCGTGCGTTAGCTTGTTTGTCTAATAGAATCAAGTCCTATTCATCGAAAAGTACCCTACAGCCATCGCATTTCAAGTCTGCGTTCTACTCCAGGTTAAGTATTAGTAGTCGAGATTTCAACTTAAATCAGAGTAAAATCCTCGAGTACTGAGGATTTGATCTCTAAGCTGTAGTGGAGTGTCATAATCATTAAATGGTGCAACACCAATAGCAGTTCGGCTAGTGTAGTATAATCAAGCAACTGAATGCCAGATTCACATCTTAAAAGCCGCTCGTTTATGGAAAATTTAGTAGGTCAGGCCCCTGGTGCACTAACTACCTATGGCCTTAGGGTCTATTCAATTGCAACAAAAAACACGATTCTTCCAACATAACAAGAGCATCATATCCCACTGCCAGTACAATGATCAAAAACTCTATTGTTCTTAACTCGCTGACTTCATTGCAACTTGCATCGCAATGAAGCGTTATTGGAATGTGTCTGAGGCTCTTTTCTTCTCAAGGCATGTGTAATACTACCAGAGATTCTCTACCGATTTACCAACCGAGTCATTTCCATGAATTACTGTTTGATGCCAGCGACGGTTGATCCCTCATAAACACAAGCATCAAGATAGTAATTGCAAATGTGTCACAATCTACCTCATGCCAGTAGTAAGATGTAGACTTTCTCCGATGTCAATGGCTCAGTTTTGTTGATATCTCCTTTTATAAGTTGAAGACAGGTATACTGCGCCTATAACGCAAAGGCCCCTCGAATATATAAAACGTAAAGCACCTGGGCCATCAAGTAACCCGATAGCTATGAGGCATGCCGTAGCGCTTGTCAAAGGCGCAGTTCTGGCGGTATACCTTTATCTTGCCCATAGTATCTGTTGTGACGATTATGTGACCACTAGAATGGCTGCTAGAGCCATTGTATGACGCATCGTTCATCATCATTGTTGTCTTTGAGGAAGAATCAAGAGTCGTTTCGGTTATGCAAGAAGTGTTTTCTGCATGGTTCTTATGACCGTGCAAATCGCTGCACCCAGAAGTTCGACAATCGCAAAGATTGTAGATCGGATCTTGCGAGAGACTTACGATCTCTCGAGTAACAGTTGGAGCCATAACGGCAGTTGTGACCGCCTCAGAGTGTGTGTGGAATTTCTGATGAGACTCCTTCGGTTCCCTAGAATTCAAGTGCCAGATGTGAACCTCATCGTCTTCGCTGCCGCATACGACATATTCTCCACTGTCGTTGAAACGAGCGTGGATTTGACTCGATTGGCTTCTTATTCCCTCGAGCTTATGTTCTAAGCTATGGTCGGCAAGATTGTAGATGCGGACTCGTGAGTCATTTGTCGTGATCATTAACTTTGCTTGGCCGGTCGGGTCGATGCTGTCAGAGGGAATCATGGTCTGTAGACCTGTGATCTTGAAGCTGACTCCACTGTTGGAGCCACAAGACTGGATACATATTCGACTTCTTTCCGTCAATCCGGTGGTGTCGAGAAAGATGCAAATCCCGTCGAAGTTACCACATATTGCGACCTTGCCATCCGGCGAAAAAGCTACAGCGGTGATGATGTCCGCCATGGGTGATGAGTGAATTATCGACGTCCTTGTAATATCCCAAAGCCGTAGTATAGCGTCGAAAGATCCAGAGAGAAAGAAGCGGTCGTCAGTGGGATGGAACGCAACTGAGGTCGCAGTCCTGTCGTGCTGAAATACGCGAAGGCATGTTGGCTGACTTGGGTGCCACAAGCGAACAGTCTTGTCTGTCGAGCCTGAGAGTAAAAAGTCATTCTTGCTCCAACTCAATGTTAAAATCTCGGCCGAGTGGCCCTTGAACTCTCTATAAGGCCTAGATAGAAATACTGGTGCTGAAAGGCTCTTCGATCCTAGTATAGTCCCATTCTCATACCTCTGCTGTGCCAAACGCTCCTCTTCTGTGGAGATGACCTTGAACAGTTTGATGGACCGATCCTTGCCTGCGACGGCCAAGTACCGGCCACTCAGGCTGAACTCAGCCGCCCAAATAGTAGCGTCACCACCGCTTGACATCTTGCTTCCGATGGCTGTCTGCGGAGCTGATCCAGCATATCCAGGCTCGGGTTGCTTTCCACCTACCAACTCCTGGGCAAGAAACAAATTCCGGAATTGACTGTTGCTTGTGTTGTGTGACCTGATCCGGACATACCCCGGGATTTCCATATGGGGGGGCATATGGTTGCTTTGTGTGTGTCGCCCCATTATGTTGCCTCTGCAGTAAAATGCCAGGTAGTTTTCAGCCGGAAATGGTTTGTTATTTGTCGGTCGAATGCAATCATGCGTGTAACTCGGAATTATCTTAGACCCCTCTAGTCAAGACTGGGCTTGGTGGCTTTGAAAACCTTCGTTTTGCCTAACGTATGTGAACCTAGTGAGTATATAATAAGTAAGATTCTTACCTTAATTGTTGATGAGAATTATTAGGTGTTTTGGCTTAGATGTTAGAATAGCTGAGATAGTATTGAAGTTTACGTCGAAACACGATCTTGCCATGTGCGACTCTTTAAGTTGTCAAATCACGTCGTCCATGCTCTACTTAAGGAGGCGAGTTTTGATATACTTTAATTGCAGAATCTTGTGGCAGTGCAGGTATTAGCAAGATGTGAAGCAATGGTCTCTGCTATGCGCAGGCTAAGGCCCGAGGCCGAAGTGCTAATGCGCGGTCCGAGCTTTCCAGAAGAAAAAAAGCTCTCGTATAGGCAGTTCCCTTCGCAGGGGAAACGAGAATACGCGTATATCCCGAGGCGGTACCCTGGCCTGTCGCTGTCGAGCGCAAGCCTCTGCAGCAGCATCTACTCATAAGAGTTTAGAGACATATCCAGACACCGACAATCTTTACCATCTTTACAATCTTTGTTAACATTGTGGAGGTAGTGTTTGGAAAGTCAAGCGGGGCGCAACGCGACGTGAAACGGCGCGATGGATGAGGTTGCGGACAGGCTGGCGTTCCATTCCATTTCCATCTACGTAGCCTCTTGTAGAATGGATTGACGTCTATTTAGGCCTACCTTGAATGGAATGGATGGAAATGGATGCTAAGAGTGGGCTCGTGGAATGGATACAGTGGGGTGCAATAAGTTTCAATACACCTAGAGGTACCGACAGCGCTGCCCACAAATCAAACAAATCAAATCCGGGGTCATATTTGAGATATTCGACAGCCCGCGATGCTGGATTTGTTGTTTGAAATATTTATTCAAATATTTCAAATATTTCAAACCTCACCATTTGTGCTCTTAGCTCATCTCTCCTAGCCACTATTAGGCTCAGCTCACCGCACTACCCCTGCCTGACCCCAGTCATCGAGGGGAAATACTAATGGGTAGTATCAGCGAAGGCTCTGATTGGCCAGATCTATTCCCCAGGCATTCACCAGGTTCCGGGTAGGCTACAAAGACAGGGCTCCTAATAGTCTGGACCGTTTGGACTATTAGTCCAGACTGCAATCCAAGATCAATAATCAATCCACAACTGGCGTTCATGGATTGATGACTAGGATGATGCATCCCTTGAAACGAGCCTTGTTGATCTGGATCGCACCAGTAAATTGATCAGAAATATCCAAAAACAAACGGTCGGCACAGCAACAATCATGGGTACCCTGGTTTTGTAACGCCATGCCAACAACCTAGCGTACTTAGCGTCCACACCGGGCGTCCGTATTCCCCTGATCTGCAGTCTGGACTAATAGTCTAAATGGTCTGCACTATTAGGAGCCCTGATGCCGGCATCAGGTTTTGAGGTCTTATGAGACCATGTGAATAGGAGAAATGGCGCCAAAGCTCCCAAATTGCATTCATTACAATTGAGTTTCCGGCGCACCCTTTGCCACACGAAAGGTGCTTCTTATTCGCGTTGACAGGGAATCAGCGCTGGGGTCCTGGGAAGTTGGAGAGGGCGTACAGACCAAATATTCTTGTATTGACCCAAACTCCTAAAGATCCGAAAGGGGAAGGTGTACGGGCTGTAAAAGTTGGTATTGGGCCCATTACCAGTGGTAATTGGTATAGTAGGGTTGAGGGACTTCTGGGTTAACAAGACCGATAAGCTTGTTTTTGCAGATATTGGGATTACATCAATTGGCGTTTCACATCCGACACGCATGGGAATGAACGCGTTGCTGGTTTACTGCCAGATAGTAAGTACACTACAGTTGACCTATTACGCGCCACCAGGCTTTCTATTCCTTCACCGATCACTGACTGAGAGGTACCAGCAATTCTATGAGTGTAACAATTACGGAGTCTTATTCGCTATATCTATCTGGAAACAAAAGAACCCAACCGCTAAGACAAAGAGATGAACTCAATTTACCCCATCGATGCTTTTCATCATCACTTTCTTCGTCCCTCATCCTGATCAGGGCTATCGTATGACGACAGCTCCCTATCCTCAACATCTGCGGTCTCGCGCTCCTTCTGCAGATGCTTGACATACCAAATCATAAAAACAAGCATAACCACCGCCATCAGTACAGCATCAAATATATATAAGAAGATTTCGTGCGTGATTAAATATCCCTTGTTCCCTTGGAGGTACTCGACGACTCTGAAAATACTTCGGACGAGAATAATGAAACTCGTGACATAGAGAACCCAAAGATATCTCGCCCAGGGAACATCGCCTCGCCGTGCTTCGGGTGTCGGGTTTTTGAGTAGTCGGTAATGGAAGAGGATTGAACTAACAACGAAAAAGCCAAAGACAACGATCTGTACGAACAGACCCACGATAATGATCTTTTCGCCCAGGTTGTACATGTCCAAGGTACCAGCTGACTGGGTGCCACCGCCTCCGGCTTGTAGACTGAATGCGATAACGTCGCCGGTAACGAAAATGCGCGTCACCCACTTGACTGGCACAAAGGATAGATGTGCTGCTCCGACAGTTCGAATCAAGCGGCCGAGAATCATGTAAATCGACGCGGCGAAGAGGGCGGGGGCGACGAGGATGGGAATGGCTTGGACGACGAAACCGCCAACCGAGAACTTGTCAAAGTGACCCCATATTCTTCCACAGTATCCGATGGTCTCGACTGGAATGGATGGTTAATGAAGCTGAGAGGATGAGTTGTAAAAATGGTAGACGTACAAAGGCCACCAACAGCGAACGGTGTAAAGTAGTAAGCGCGAACGCGCATCAATCGCCAGACATGTAACACGGTAAGAATTCCGAAAATAGCGACGCTGACGATAGCCGCTGGAAGTGAAGGATCATAACGGTAGAGTTTGAAGTCGAAACCCTTGTCATCAGTAGAGTCGGCCATGATGAAGACAAATAATAGAGATTATGAGGCTGAAGACCCAATGGATATCGAAGTTCGCCATGGAGAGCAGCCTTTTAGAATCATTTAAACGCGGCCTACAGAGACTAAGCTGGGGCGCAGCGGGCTTCCCGGAATGCATGGGTGGGGGATCTTAACGGGAACGAGATCTAAACGAAACCGGAGAATAAATAAATGAGGAACGAAAATCCCCAGTAACCGCCTTATCAGCCTCCTTTCAGTGGGTGGATAAAGTCTCTAGAGGTACATTCATGATGTAATAAATGAATCATTTTATGTCTTATCTTTCAGGCTTGAGTCGCGTCAAATGCTGCTCATTATCCATCAGATTGCATGATGTTTGCCGCGGTGTCAAGGGAGGAATATTCTCGTAGAGAATTTTCACGGAAATCGAGTCAGATGTTTCTGGAAACTTAATTTGTGCGATTCATTCATTCGTTCGTCTGCGCCTCGGAACGCCAGCGCAAAGCAAAATTGGATGCACGCACGTCTTGGAGAGAGCTTGGCTAGGTATCTCCGACAGTAACCAGTATCGGCTAGATCCAGTGGAGTGCTTGAGCTAAACAAAACTTCGTTTAGATTGTCCACCTCGTTTCAGCCTCGTTTTCCCCTCGTTCGGCTCGTTCATCATCAATCTAGGCTCAGCAGCAATGTAATCACACCTTCGTTCCTCCGTCGCAAACAACTTTTCTTCTTTTCTTCTTTTCTTCGTTTATCCGTACCTACACAAGCGAAACCTTATGCCCCCAAGACTCCATTACCAACCTCGTTCAGCTACCAGCTTCTCTTCGCTGCTCCGTTGTTGGTCGTCATGAATTCCGAGGTTCGTGACGCCGCTCCAGCCCCAGCGAGAAGTGGGTCGAAGCATCGAAGACCACACAAGAAAGCAAAGACAGGGTGTCTTAATTGCAGAAGGCGACGAGTCAAGGTAAGTGAAGTGGCTTGTATGTGGCGGTGCCAGTCTTGGAACTGATTGATGCTTCAGTGCACCGAAGAGAGGCCAGAATGTCGTGCTTGTCTTCGTCGTCAAACTGTATGCGAGTACCCTTCGTTGCAAGGAATAGTCTTGTCATCACCAGATGGACAGCATGACGACGAGACCTCACCTCAATTAACGTCGTCGCAGCCGTCGCAACAGGCTCAGCGGATTGCACCTGTTCCAGGCTTGTGCTCAAGTGCATATCAATTTGTTCTTGGACATTCTCACGACAAGCCATCCGTCACATACGGAATCGATGACTTGGCTCTTCTCCATCATTGGACCGTTTCCACCAGTCTCGATGTATACAAGAACTCGGCTTTGTCGCTTACCTGTCAAGTCATATACCCCAAGATCGCATTCAAGCACCCATTCGTGATGCAAGCTCTCCTTGCCCTAACGGCACTTCATATTGCTTATCTTGAGCCTGAAGAGAGGTCCAGACATACAGCAGAAGCAGCACGTTACCATACTCAAGGGTTACAAGGCTTCAATGAAACCGTCCCGCATGCAAATCTAGATATGGGTGATGCATTATTCGTCTGGTCATCCCTCAACCTCTTGTATGTTTTCACGGCATCGGGTCGACTGGGAAAAGGTCTTTGGGATGAGTCGAGCTGGGGTGGCCGCACAGATCGCATCTTGGGGTCGGTCTGGGTTCCTATGATTCGAGGTGTCCAAACTGTACTGGTACCTTTTTTCGATCGCCTAGCTGACTGTCAATTAAAAGACGTCCTCAACATTGGAAATTGGGACGATATCGATCCCGAGCTCTGTTATGATGTCGATGATAAACGTTTCTGCCAGACAGGGAGGTTTGGAAGGACAATCCCGATGCTTCGACATACGAAGAAGCTTTACGCATCCTGAGAAGAATCAGGCTGTTCATGACGCAGTTTTCAACAATGGAAGCAGAAACTCCTGAGAATGCCGTCTTCAACAGGGCCTGGCAAGGGGCCTTCCTTTTCGTACCTTTCGTGTCAGAGCGATACTTTACTCTACTTCATCAGAGACAGCCACCGGCTTTAATCTTGTACGCCTACTATGGCGCCTTGCTGCATTATGTTAACGATTCATGGTTCATGGAAGGATGGGGATATGACATTGTTGGGGTAGTTGACGATCTTCTTGGCTCGTATTGGGAACGTTGGATATCATGGCCACTTGAAGTAGTGGGTCTACGAGCAGCAGCGGGG
>LBNR01000110.1:12899-25007 GCA_001262555.1 Fusarium nygamai
GGGGGGGTAGAATCCGAGTCACCAGTTATCGTATTCACTAAATGATATAAAGCCTTGCTATAGGTTCATCTTGATCTAACTAAGCTTATATAGAACCTTATTAATATGTCTAAATTCTTGATCTAACTCAATTTGCGCCTAGAAATGCCTCATAATCCTTCATTATCTGCCCAACTATTCCAGTATCTTCCTCGGAATCCTCTTGGTATAGCATTCTTCCCTATCAGCACGCCGCCGACTAGAGGCTCCAACTCCATATCTCAATTTTCGCCATGCTGTAAAGTTTAGGCGACCTCAGTAAAAGTATGCATGCTATAGCCTTTACTAGCTCCCTTATCTTTCAAGCTGGCGGTAATCTCAGAGGGATGGATCAAGTTGAACAAAAGCATGACGACAAGCATAAGCGTCGCATCAAAGAAGTACAAGTACGCTTCATATCGAAGTAGATACCCGTTGAAACCCTGCAGGTACTCAACCGCCTTGAACACTGAACGCACCATGATGAGGAAGCTTCCAATATACAGCGCAGTCATGTGTTTTTGCCAAGGGATACCGCTAGTAGAACGTCCCGTCGGGCTGGCTCGAATTGCGCCATCAAAGGCTATCGCGACGATGATAAAAACGCCGAAAAAGATCAATTGCGCAAAAAGGCCACAGATAATGACGTTGGCTCCTCCCTTCAGATCTTCGAGGGTGCCAGAGGACTGGTAACCACCACCTTATCAAACAATCATCATACCAGCATGTTGGTGTCGGTAATGGTTACTTACCTCCTGCCTGTAGAAGGAAGGACAATACGTCTCCGGTAACAAAGATCTTGGTCATCCACTTCTTAGAGATCAAAACGCGACCTTCGCCGTCCATCATGATGACAATTCTGCCAAGCTCCATATATATCGTTGCAGCAAAAAGCGCAGGAGCAACGAGAAGAATACTCTGTATGATATAAGGTCCAAGGGTCCAATCGGGACTTTCGTTGCCAGATTTGGCTCTGGCGGCATATCCAATGACCTCGACTGTAAACAAGGGAAATTAGGGGTTTTGGTGCGTAATTTTGTCGCTGGTCAACTTACATAAACCTCCAAGTGTCATTGGAATATTTGCCATGAGTGAAAGAGTGTTGTGGCTAGGAAAAGAATATGAAAATCACAGCACCGGCGGCCGTTGGGTCGTAATGATAGAGCTTGAACTCCTCATCTCCACCAGCCCGTGCGAACAAATTCATTATCAGAGATGGACTTCTAGATCAAATAGGATAAAAAAATAAAAAATAAAAGGAAAGACTGAAGATAAAAGAACAAGAATTTAAGGCTAGGAATAAAAAAAGGAATGAAAAAAGTCAAGCTGAGCTAATGAATGACGGTCACAAAGTGAAGTTATGATACAGAAAAGAAGTGTCTTTATACTGAGTTGACACGAAACATGCTTGAGAATTGCAAGGGATAAAAAAAAGGACAGCCATCCGGAAGTCAAATTAAAGGGTCCCCTGTCTCACATTCATTGAAGGCTGCGCAAATCTGCCTTACAGGCATACTGGGTATCTTTATTATTAGGTCCGAACCAATCTAAACGAATATTTTGCACGTCCAGTGACGCTTAATTGCCACTAACTAAATGGGCACTTACCTGCGGGATTGGTCCGAATGTGGAATGTTCGATGTTTTGACACGGTCTGTGTCACTTTCGTTTAGCCTCGTTTAACTTCGTTCCCCCCAAAAAGGAGACCCGCGGGGGTCGCAAATCTTTCTAGGACTTTAGTTGCCCGTTAGCAGCATCTAAAACTGGGTATGGAACGATCATTCCTGTCCCTTGATCCAACACTGATAATAACCCCTTAAAGCCCGTCCAGTTATATAGGTGACCCGTAGTCATGCTACTCTAGTTCAGTACTTTAGCGCGAGAGAATACTGATTGATGCTCTATTGTTCAAAAAATGGACAACACGGAGACGAGATTTCTTAGCAGCCCTGCATCTTCGGTGCACACTGAAGGAGCTTCTCCGACTGACTTAGGTCATGTCCCCAGGAAAGGCACTAGAGTCCCTCATACCAAGTCTCGTAGAGGTTGTGCATCATGCAAGAGACGAAAGGTGAAAGTCAGTATTCAACCCAATCACCTCTGGAAAGATGCCTGTTCTGATGTGGCCACAGTGCGATGAGCAGCGGCCCGCATGTTTCAATTGCAGCAGGTTGCAAGAGGGATGCAATTATCTACCACCACTACCCAAGAAGCCATATGTCAGGAGGTCAAACTCTCCAAAACCGACTATAAGCAGCACTGGCAGTATCAACCTTGTGGATCTTGAGCTATTCCATACCTATACGACTTTAACATACTCAACGCTATCAATGTTTCCGACACTGCAGGACTTTTGGAGGATAACAGTTCCGCGATTAGCAATACATAATAGCTATTTGATGGGCGAGGTACTTGCGCTGGCTGCACTACACCTCGCTTATCACCGGTCCGAACAGTGGCATGAGTATCTTTCGATAGCTCTTACGCACCATCAACAATCTTCGCAACAAGCCATGGGACTGTTGAAGGAGTTGAATCATCAGAATTCTGATGGGTTTTTCATATTTTCTGCTTTAACTATAGTGATCGGTAATACGTCCCGGACTGATATCTGTACTTCTGTACTAATAGTAATCAGCAATGGCTACGCCGAAACGGTCGCCGCAAGACGGCATACCCATAGGCGAGGGTGATTTCGAAGATTGGATCTATCTGATACAGGGAACAGCCGGACTCCGATCAACCCTAGAACAAGAATGCTCCGAAGGTTGCTTAACATCCTTATTCTCGTTCAACCGACAAAGATGGGCATTGCACAATGCCTTTAATCCTTCCTACGACCGAAGGGAAGAATTACTGCGCCAACTAGAAGAAAGGATAAGAGGGTGCGTCCCAGAGGGCGACAAGCTGAACATCGTGATGGAGCGAGTCGCGAGCTTGCGATCTGCAGCATGCCACATGCTAAACTGGGAGAGTACTGATATGTTCTTTTGGTTGTATGCTGGTATTGACGGATTTTTACCACTTGTGAAAGCACGCGATCAGGAGGCTTGGGTCGTGCTGGCTCACTTCTGTCTTATGGTGAAGAGGGCGGAGACACAGTGGTGGCTGAAGGGCTGGACGGATTGTATGATGAGAAAGATTCATCTCCAGCTTGATGAGGAGCACAGATCATGGGTGATAAGGCTTTCGGAGGAGATGGGGTGGGTCCCGCCAACGAGTTGACAACTTCTTAATGCTTTGACGTTTATGAGAATTCTAGTATTAACAATTCGAAGGCTATACAAGGAAGTCAATCACTCGTAGCGTGTCAAAGACATAATTTCTGTTCAGTATACCGCAAGATCAAAAGTGATTATGTATGTATATTTTTCGTCCGGGGGGCCGTAAGGCCCCAGAAGTCTCCTAAGGGAGCACAGGACGTGCTGAGCTACGGGAGTCTACCTATCAATTAACCATACAGTGTCCCCTATCAAGCATGTCATCGGCACAAATAGCGCATGATATCGAGCCTGTTACCCGTCAGCGGGTGGTCCAGGCACGGCTAGTAAACAGTAGCCGGGGGGGAGCTTATGACTAGGACAGTCATGGCGGGGAGTCTAGTTGCCGGTAGTCACAGTCAGATGGAGAGCGTTGCGACTCTCTACCTGGCCGAGCCTAGATAATAGAAAGAGGTAATAAAAGAATATAAGAGAAGATAAAGGAGGGAGCGGACGCTAGTACGTCTCGAGTCCGTCCCGTTTAGTAGCGAGGACAGATCTTATCAAAGAAGGCGCTTGTCTTGGCCAGCTTGACGAACCTATCAAAGTCTTTTCCTAATGCTAGATTCACTGCCGTGTTTGGTGAGGGAGCGAGCCTCCCTCGATGCCGTGGCGGTACCTTTCTACAGTAGAAGATATGGTCAGGTGTTTTGCGTCGATCGCATGAGCAGACCACTCGTGCTTCGCTATGGTTGAACCTCTCGTGGTATGCGGCAAAATCCCCGTGGAGGGATCTCGCTGCCAGCAGATGGTGTAAGGCTGCCCGTGAGAGCGATAGCCCTGGCGGGCAAGCCACTGTCGCCTTAAGATTGAATCTCTTGTACTGCTCAGGGGAGGCAGAAGACCACCACATCTCGAATGCTTCCTTCGGTTTCTATCTTGCGAGTCTTCACAAGTAGGCCAGCATTGGCCTAGCGCCGTCGGGCTCAGGCAGCGATGATGCTGCTTTTGCTAGTTTGTCCGCTTGTTCGTTACCGGGGACGTTGGGATGGCCTGGTACCCAGCGCACCCTTGTGGCACCATAAGACGCTGCCAAGGCCTGGAACTCGAGGAAGACCTCCTGGGAGGAGTCTGATGGTGTGCCTCTCAGGCATGTAGCAGCAGCGGGGTTGTCTAGGCAGATGAAGATATCTTGCGTTGCTGACTCTTGCAGGTTCATGGTGGCCTTGAAGCCCTCTAATGCTCCTGCCGCTTCGGCATCGAAGATCTCGGCCGGCTTGGACCGACCGGATCCGTCGAAGATGGGGATGTTATTCTGGTGGATGGTAACGCCGTAGCTCGTAGGTCCTTCCGAGGACAGAGAGCCATCCGAGTATACAACCAAGGTGGGCGAGTTGAGTGACTCGACCCAGCGAGAGAAGGTGCTGGCCGATTGCTCCTTCGACGCTGTCTGCAGCGGCGCCATCTGTTCTTAATGGAAGCATCGCTAAACGAGCTTTGGCCGCATACAGTGTGCAAGGAGTTCGTCTGTGCGACGGAGATGTGTCCTGAAGCCGCTTTCTATCGGTACTTGATATTTTCGTTTGATGAGGTCGTGGCAAGTAGGTTGGCTAGGCGGGCGCGTCCGACTCGCCAGAGGGTAAGCCTCATCAAGTGATTTGAGCCGCATAGAGAACCTGTGTCGCCCTGCTTCGAGTAGCTAGTCATCTGGTAGTAACCCATTTTCTCGGTAGAGGATGGTAACAGGTGTCGTCTTCCAGACAGGAAGTATAGCTCTTATGGCCTGGTTTAAAGGTTTAGTTATTCTCTGTATGAGATGCTGATTACTTGATGGCAGGTCCTTGGTAGGCTGAGTCCACCGCGGCCTGGTCCTGCCCAGGTACCACGCCTCAGAGCCGTGGAGCAGCACTGGCTCGACACATGCTCGGACGGCACTTCGTACAGCGCTCGGCGGAGGACCGTGTATTGTGTTGGTCAATCCTCGCAGGTGATAGGTGACGGCTTTTGCCTTCGCCGCCCACTTTTCGGCATGGATCCGGAACGACAGCCTGCTGTCAAGCCAGATACCAAGCCAGCATAGAGCTGTCTTGGGGTGTTTCTCAATATCGCCATAACGTACTGCCGGCGCGGTCCTGAGTTTACTGCGGGAGAAGTGCATGACTTCGTTTTCTTCAGGTCGAAGGATATGCCATTTTCCGCGCCCTAACGTACCATCTCCGCGATAGCGCTGGATGCCATGGCAGTGCTTTGTCTACTGTGTCACCTATGGAAAGGATGACCGTGTCATCTGCGTAGCCGAAGCGGCCTTGGGGGTTTCCCAGTTGGTAGATTGGTTCAGTATAGAGTAGGAAGAGAATCGGCAATACCGGCGAACCTTGGGGAAGGCCGCACTGAAAAGTGGTGAAGGGGGTAAGGGTATCTTGATATCTGATACGGGCTGATTGATCCCTCATAAAGGACTCGGCCCATCTAGCTAGATGGTCGGGCCAGCCTTCTTCGCGCGAAGACGCAAGACGAGTCTGTTGCGCATGACGGTGTCGAAAGCACCTTATATGTCTATTGTGACTAGGGTGGCCATCTTCTTGCGTGTAAACGCTTCTTCAATATCATATATCAGGGCGGCCACTTTTGCTGACCTTTTGGGGAGAGCCCCAGCTTGTTATGGGTGAAGGAAGCCGTAGTGAACAGCAGCCCACAATAGACGGCATGTGATCAGACGTTCTAGCCCTTTACCGAGGCAGGAGAGCAGAGAGACAGGTTGCCAGGCCCTTAGCAACGTGAGATCACGGCGTCCGGGTTTGGCAATCATGACCACTTCCGCCTCCTTGAACGGTTTCAGGTGGTGGCCTGTTGTCAGACATCTTTCAAATAAGCGGCAACGTACGTCCCGATGATATGCCACACAGCTTTAAGGAGAGCTACCGTAATGCTGTCTGATCCTGGAGATATATTGCCTGTGTGAAGAGTTGCATACTGAACCTCATCCAGTGAAACCTCAGGCAGGAATGGAATTAATCTAGGGGAAGAGACTGATATCCAAGGGTTTGTGATGTCGTCTTCTGCAGTCTGTCGTTCTAGTGTGGCTTGCCGAAGTGCGTTGACCTTATCCATCTGAGACTCTGAGACTCGTATACGACATCGTCGACCTGCAGTGGTGGGGGCTGGAAAGGTCTTGGAGATTTTAGCCAGCGAATAGCTTTGAAAACAGCACTGCTGTCGGAGAAACTGTCGATGAGGTTTCGCCAATACTGTCTTTTAGCCCGGCGGACCACGCAATAGAGGTCCCTCTTGGCGATCTGGACATCTTGATTGAAACCGAGAGGGTAGAGTCTTCTGATGGCACAGAATGCCGCTGCGGCGCCAGCACACTCCTCAGTCCACCAAGGAGCAGTATGTGCGCCCTTCTGTATAGGCCGGCCAGCTGCCTTTGCTGCCGATATTAGAAGAATCACGAGTGCAGAGGCAAGCTCATCTAGTTCCGCTGGTGTTGAGTCTACGAGAGGGATTCTTGTGGCCTAACTACAAGTCAGCTACGACTTGGCCTGCCAGGTCGTAGAAATTCCCATACAAATTGAAATGGCGCTATTGAAGTATGGGGGGCCAGGTCGTAGAGTTAATAGCGAGTGAAATGGATCAAAGTACCATGTATCGAAAGGCAACGATTAGGGAAGTATTTTCCCAGTATATCAATTGATTCTAAGTAGAGGTGCAGTAACGCGACAGGTTTAAAGTTTGGTGGAATTTTTTTGATGTGGTTTTTGAAGTTAAGGTTATGTAATATAATTGGCCAGTATATATGGCCTGTGTGTTTTTAGTATAGACAGTTCACTATTGAATTTGGGGCAGGGTATTGTATGGGAATAATATATTCAAAAGAATAAGGTTTATACCATAGCAACAGCAAAAGCAAGTTGTAGTCCATTATAATAAATAAATAATAAATCATAGCCACAAATTTACAAAGAGCATCAGGCACAAAAACACACCATTTAATTCACCGCATAGAACCACCATTATGGAGCCATTTATTTATATGCCCCAGTATCCGTTTGCCATTTGCAAGATATGCAAAGTAGGATGCGTTGCCAACGAGGTTGCAAACCATTTAAAGGCCAAACATGGCAACATAACCACACAGAATATAAAAAGCATCATAAAGGAAATCACAGATAACACAAGCATCGCCAAGAGTCAGGCCGAGTTACAGGATTGGGTTGGGCCGCCGGCGACCATTCAGCCAAACCCGCATTTACAGCCGCCACGGCAAGGCAGATTAGGTTGCAATAAATGTCCATCTGTAGTTTGGGAAGTTCGAAGGATGCAAGAGCATTGCCGCAGCGAGCATGGATGGGTCAACGATTGGAAGAAGGGCGGCGATGTTCGACACCGGACCCGGGAGACCCGTCAACCGAAACCATGGAGGACCGGCGTGCAGTGCCAGCGTATTTGCAATTGGGGGCATGGCAGGCGATTGTTTGAAGTTGGCCGGGTTACCAGTCAGATCAGTCAGGATGATGAGGCAATAGGAAGGGGAGAGAGGGTAGCAGACGACCAAGTCGAGGCCGATCACAAAGCCGCCGTGGCATTTTTCGAAAGCATCCAGGATGAGGATGAGAAAGCGTTCGAGGATGAGACCAATGGTCGAATCCAGGCAACAAGCGACAAGTGGGACGCCAGCAGATGGTTAGGCCGATGCGGTTGGCCACGACATTTAGAGGGCATTGCCGCCGACCGGTTGAGGAAGTTGTTGGATCCCATAGGTGACGATGAGCCCGTATTGCAGATGATGTGGGAGGTGTTTGAACAGGTGTTGGACAACGCATACAAGGCCACGGCGCGTGAGTGTTATCCCGGCACAGCCGAGTTGTTCGAGATTGCACGCAAAGAGGCATACATCACGACAACCAAGCCATTCGAGGGGTTGATGGAGCCGGATGCGTGGGAGCGATACAAGTCATGGTGGAAGCAGTTGTTGTGCATTTGGAAGCGTTACGAATCGTGGGACACAGCCGACAAGAGTGACAGCGATCGCGACAGTGACGTGAGCAGCAGCGGCAGTAATAGTGACAGTGACGCGTTCCCGGACGAGGGCGACGAGGGCGACAGCGACAGCGGTCGCGGCCGTAACCCGTCGATAGGGCACGCAAGCGAAGACGCACGGCCGCCGTACAAGATGACGATACGACAAGAGGAGTTATGGAAGGAGTTCGACAACGCCATCACGCAGATTGTGCAGGGCATCGAGAGGAGAGGCCGGTACAGCAGCGAGAGTGTACAGCGCAGTTGTTTGGATGCCATAGTGCAGTTTTTCGATCACCCTAGTATCTAATGACCAAATCAACTCTACTAGAGTTGGTTTTATTGACCCACTTTAAACCTAGTAGGGTCGATTATTGCCAGGGTGTAGAGTTGATTTGATTTTATCCTGTATATAGGAAGGAGAGTGCTGATCAGAACAGGGGTTTGCCAGGGGTTTGCCACAGAACGCGACGCGTACTGTCGCGTAAAGTGCTATAGGGGTATAGCATACTCTAAATGGTTTCATTATTGATCGAAGCTTAATCGTTATTCAGATCTTACTATCGGTAACCAAGTCACTATGACGATGACTATGACGGCTTCAAACTGGCAACCTGAACCATGCAGTGCAATTTATCCCTACGTTCTTCTCTCAACATACCGCTTTCTCATCTGTCAAGTGTATGTTTGCCTCTGTTACCGATGAGGTTGCTACTCATTAAAAACACGACACCACGATTTAAAGCCATAGCATCGATAGGGCCTAGTGGAGAAGATTCGAAAGATCCCGATATATTCTACGCAATCAGGACGAACTACGTGATCTATGGTACCCAACTGATACAATTGAACCCATTCCGCATCTTGCGCCACAAGAACCAGACGGGATAAAATGTCGTGCGTGCGGCTATATTGTTCGTTGTATCCAAAAGACACAAAAGCATTGTGCTGACAAGCATCAATGGATGAACACAAGAGGCAGAGGCAACCAAAGCTCAAGATGAGGGGAGGTCAGGATGAATAACAAGGCATGAAGAGATAGAGGCATAACTTCTAAATTGGTAAATTATCGATCAGAGGATGTACGGCTGACATGAACGAATTGATTCAGAATGTACAATACACTCTCCTACTTCTGGCAACACTCGATGACAGACGTCTAGTAACATCTGCGTTCTGGAGTAAGCACTACATGACCTTGCAGAGTCAGGTGTAGAGAATCTCGGTGATGACCTTTCCATGATGTCCTAACAGCACGAATGCTTTCGTTGTCTCTCGTAGGCAGGCTGGCGAATCTATCTACCGATGTAGATGAAATGTAGATGTAGATAGATGTAGATCTACATCTATCTATCTACCAAAGGACATGTGGGTCTTCTATCTATCTACCTGGAGGTCCGGTAGATAGACGAAATGTAGATAGATGCCAAGACCGCGGTGAAAATTGGGTGACGTAGATGTACTTTCTCAGTACTAGTGGCATCCTCCTGCACCAAAGTATCGGTACCTCTGACAATCCCTTCCCTAACCGTCCCTCATTTCCCGATTTCCCCACGCCATCCCCCTTTTTCTCTTGGGTCTTGGTTTGACATATTCTCATTGCCATTGATGCCACCCAAAACCATTGCCCAAATGGCACCTCAAAGCGATTTATTCAGTTACGCAACCGATACTACCATATCGGAAATATCCTGTCCCGAAGACCCAACCTTGCCTATGCACAATTCCTCGTCTCGCAGCAGCCATTCAATCATCAAAGACTGGGAAGCAGTATCGCAAGCTGTCCGCAGCCATTGGGTCCTCTCAGCTCGAACTGGCCAAGCTACCGGCTGGTTTTGGGCTCACGGCTATGACGTTCAAGCTAGGTCCAAAGGCAATGAGTCTGGCCCCCATACATGGCTCTGTTGCCACTGTGTCCAGCATGGCGTTCCCCGGCCAAAGGCTTATGTCTCGTCCAACAGTCAGAACATCGAAGGTCATCTCAGCAAGGCCCACAATATTTTTCATCCAGATCCATCAAAAGCAACACGATATATGCAGGAGCGGCCCCCAAATCAACTGACCCTTCATGATTTGGCAGCCAAGAAACGGAAGAGGGACGACTTTCACGACGAGTTGGTTACTCGATTTGACAAGACCACGTTCCAGCGCCACGTTGTCCAGTGGATCACCGATGCAAATCTGTCATTTCGCGTACCGGAGCATAAAGGCCTCCAAAAGGTCTTTCAGTACCTGAACCCCTTGGTTCACGAGACTTCCGCCAATCTGACCCATGAAACGGTTCGGGCTAGGATCATCGACGAGTTCAACACATACAAATCGCGCGTCATCCACACGCTATCACGAAGCCCAAGCCAGGTTCACATTGCATTTGATGGCTGGGCGTCCCGGAACAGACATTCGTTCTTCTCCATAAATGCCTTCTTTCTCGATGAAGATACATTCCAGCCACGGAAGATCGTCCTTGGCCTCCCAAACGTCGCCATAGCGCACACGGGAGAAAATATCTCAGCCGCTGTTATGGAGGTGTTAGATGACTTCGAGTTGATTGCAAACAACAAGGTTGGGTACATTATTCTCGATAACGCCGCAAGCAATGAAGGAGCAGTCGAAGCAATAGGCCACAAGCTCCAGTGGCAGAATCCGGCCAGCAGAAGGATTCGGTGTTTCGGGCATATTCTTCATCTTGTCGCCAAAGCGCTCCTCTTCATTAAAGACAGCAATACACTCGAGGACCTTGATGCGGACGATTTTGCAGAGTGGACAAAAAGAGGTCCAGTAGGTAAACTCCACAACCTTGTCGTCTGGGTCAATCGGTCGAATAAGGCGACAGCAATTCTGCGGAAATTACAAGATGAGGACCCTGACAAGTCCTATCCAGGCACTCTTGATGTCGTCCTTGACAACAGCACACGCTGGCTATCTCAATATTATATGATCGAGCGAGCAATTAAGCTCCGACGCTATCTGGAGGAGCTGATTGACATTACGATTCAATCAAGCAGGAAATTTCAACGACCCCGATCTACCCGTACCCAGCCGCCAAGCCAACTTCCTCGATGTCTTGAGGAAGCAAATCTACTGAGTGACGCAGACTGGGATGCCCTCAGTTGGTTCAGAGATATTCTTAGAATGTTCGATTCCTGTCTTTTGCGGCTTGAAGGGGACTGTCAGCTCCGAGTTCGTAAGGGAGGCGTTGAAGCTCAATATGGAATTATTTGGCAGGTTGCCGTCGCATTCGAATTCCTCCTTTCTACGCTGGAGAAAGCAAAGACTGAGGCAACACACCGGGCGGAACCTAGTTACTATTCCTCGTGCGTCAATTCGGCCTGGGCCAAGCTCAACAAGTACTACACCAAGCTTGATGAGACGCCAATATACTATGCAGCCACGGTTCTCCACCCCGGTATACAATGGTCGTTCTTGACAAAAGCCTACGGTGAGAAGGAGGAATGGCTTTTCGCGGCACGCCAGCTCATCCAAAAGCTCTGGGAAGAGGACTATCGCGACCTTCCCCCTCAGTGGGAAATCTCGAGCAGTAACCTTCCTGCCGCGGTGAGGGCGCGCGAGTACAATCCATTTGATTCCTTCCAAGACGAATTAATATCATCCACCCGCCATGGCCATGACGAAGCCACAGACGAACTGGAGAGGTGGTTGTCTACAAAGCAAGACATATACACAACATACGACAATCCTCTTGAATACTGGTCTGCGAAGCGATTTGAGTATCCGCGAGTGGCGAAAATGGCGATTGACATCCTCTCTGTCCCAGCAATGGCTTCTGAGTGTGAGAGGACCTTTTCTTCCGCTGGTAGTATGGTTTCGCCCAAGAGGTCACGCTTAGATGCAAGCACAATTGCCGTTACTC
>LBNR01000111.1:0-21323 GCA_001262555.1 Fusarium nygamai
TCTCTGCAGTTGCCTGGCTTGTCTTAGGAATTGTTTGACCAGCCACTAAAGCTTCGGCTAATGTCATAAACTTCCTGTTGGGATTCGGTACTGCCTTTCTCTTCTTGCCTCTGCTTAACCGCCTAACTTCCTCCTCTAAACTGGCTACTCTTGTACTTAAGGAGGCAATCTTTGATTCTTGAGCTTCAAACCCTTTGGATATCACTGAATAGCGTCTTCTTGTCGATGGGGTCTTATTCTTGCCTAGATCTCTGACATGGCGGCTGGTCTTTGGAGTGTTATCAGAGTCGACTTGCCTGTCCTTGTGGCCATCTGATGCAGGCGTCACTTCCTTCTTCTCTGGTTGAATTTCTGGGTGTACGAGTGCTTTACGTCGTGAAATCGGCCAGTTTCCGGTCACTCTCCAGCCTGAGAGGATGTTTTTCTTCGTCATGCCCACTTCCCTAGCCTTGGCATATGCCTTAATGAAGTTAACCTTATCCACCGGCGCAGAATCAGTCAGGCTCGTCAGCTTTTGGAGTTCTTTGCGATAGGCAGCTTTAGAAGCATTGAATATGCCGTTGTCAAGTGGCTGTAGGCCGTGAGAGCAGTGAGCTGGTAAGTAACAACAATATACGTTGTTCAAGAAACACGTAACCATCCACTCATCTTAGATTTAGAGTCAACAACAAATTTGATTAACTTGATTCAAAACAGCTAGACACGTACAGATACATGGCTTCTATGTCCATCCAATATAATGAGTCTCGCGTCAGACTCGTCCTCTGGTTGAGTCTGGGGGAGGTAGACCTCCTTGAGCCACTCGACTGCGATATGGTTGTCCGTCCAGCCGTTCTCGGACGTGATATAATGCCAGTCAGCTACTTGCTTGAGCTCATCGACAAACCACTGTTGCTGAAGCTCTTGGCCCTTGAAGATAATTCCGGGCTTCAGAAGATGGCCAGTTGCTGTGACGGCCTCGATAAAGCTAGTCCAAGCGCGGGACTGGGAGCCTTTGAGGAAGGCCTTCCTCTTGGGATCGCTGCTGCCGATAACCAAACAGTCCAAACCTAGATTCGCAATGGATCAGCTACATTGATGGCCAAATCGACAGAAACTCACCAAACCCTGCCATGATACCGCCCTCATCAACGTTGACTGTGTTTTCAGGTTTGATCCAACCACATTCGCTCTCCCGGATATCAAAGTACCAATTGACAGCGGTCGGGGTAAAGCAATTGAACCTAGACGCCTCCTGGCGTTTGCCTATCTTTGTCTTTATTGATGGATGCCGTTTCATGAACCTGGCTAGCCAATGTACACCGATAGGCTTTTCCCTTCCTTGTTGTCGTAGGAGGACAGTGACGGTGGCGCGAACTTGATTATGAGAAGGGGCATAGCCTAAGGCCTCTTGTCGAAGTATCCAGGCAACCAATCTGGACTCCTGAGACTTGGATAACAACTGGGCAGGATGGGTGACCTCAGACTTTGGTAGTACTCCTCTTAATCTGTCTGAGAGAGTCGGCTGAGGGATGCCATGCTTTTGCCTGGCTTGGTTCTGGGAGAGGCCGTTTTTGGTGACATCTAATATGGCTTCAATAACGTCATCCTCTGTGTAACACGCTCGAGTCATTATTCAAGGCAATTATGGAAGATTGGTGTAGATAGAGAACCTAAAAGTCATGGGAAGGACTATTCGAAGATAAGGCATTAATGGGGGTTTTACATTGGTGCCACACTACCATACCGCTTATATGACGCAAAAAAGAGTAGCATAATACGAAACAACATGAAACTCCCATTGAGACACAGCTTGTTTTATGTAAATAGCTTCAATCTTTGGCCAAGCACCGTTCAAGTGAAATTGGGCATTTTGTATGAGGAAACTTTTTTTTTGCTTATCGGTAGAGAGGTCTTATCGGTAGAGGGGTACTCCATGGTAAGTATAAGGTTTTCCAGCAGAAAGCCATGGAACCTGACGGGCAATCATGCGGGTGTCAGGCCACGGTGGGTCAGAGTCGAAGAACATGTCTTGCAATATCTTACTAACTGATGTCTGAAAGGGGTGCGAGAATGGATAGTCATACAGTGAAGTAAATAGTGCAAAATACCGTATACGATATTTTTTCAACCCTACACTGCACTGGATTGTTTAGGAATTCGGTGCACTGCACGGTATACGGTATTACACTGTATTTAAGCAATATCGTATCGTAATATCATATCGCACGGCGTGCAAAGAGCCGCATGGCCTAAGCGTAAACCTAACCAAATTGAGTAAGGTTGAGGTTCAAGATCGTCTCGCGGACCATAACAGGATGAAGCTATTCACATCTAATATATAAGATTATCATCAGCTGAGCGCAGATCAACGGCCCAGCCTCTTACACTTCATTAGTAAGAAGTCCTGTGAATTGGGATCTGCATAATGCCTGAAATGTGTTGAACAGGTGCTGGGGCCTCACGTGCAAGCAGGGATACTTTAAGATTACAGCCGAAATGGTAAAACCTCTAAGGGGTAGATTTCAACAGAACACAACATGAATACACCAATTCACATGAATGAACCGAATACACGTAATGTCTGACAGAAAGAGCTCTTGACGCCTGGTCAGTATTCGCATATTGAACCATATCAAATAAACCACGAGAATTATCGTGAATTGCCGATCGCTTTACAATATTCTCAGACCATTCCATTCATGGAGTAGTGCGGTGTGTTCATTGCAAGGCCGACATAGGCTTAGAATAAACTGATTTCGTATGCAGCGCGTCGCAAGATGGTAAGAAACCAGAATTTCGTGTAACCTTACGCACAGAAGTGGGGCTTATCCAAATAGCCAGATATCCAAATAAATCTGGACATCGCGATTTGATTTGATTTGGATAACATTATGGCCCATTTGATTTGATTTGATTTGGACAGATTTGATTTGATTTGAATAGATTTGGATTTGATTTATTTGTTTGCAAGCCTGAACTTTCACCGAAACCACCCTGTCGTAAAATAAATGCAATGAAATGGCGGTCATGATCAGACGCTAAGCTATTTAAGCTCACCTGTTGTGTCCAGAGTTGCAATCCACTCCACTAAATCCACTGGCGGAGCCAGTGGAGTGGATGGGCCTTAATCCACGGAGCCCGTCAGTGTAGTGGATCCATTTGAAGCTATCGTGAAGTGGAATGGTCGTGGATTAGTGGATGAGTCGATTACGTCAGCAGTTGTTTGAGTGTGAAGTTATTCCCGACGCCCGCCCTGACCTGATTAAGTACCGCTGTTCGTGATAGTAAAGCTATTCCCAACTACTTTCTTCTTGGTGGCACTCCACCACATTCTCAAGCCACGCTGTTGCCCACTCTTGAAGCTCGTCGTCCGTCATGTGAGCCATCTTGAGGTTGTCCTTCTCTTCGGCTACTGAGACAAAGAAAGGGTCTAAATCTCGAATAATACCCGCCCTAAGCCATGAACGCAAGACTTGGCACGTCCCAATAACCTGTGCTTCAAGCCGACTTCGCAGAGGTGTTACCATACGCCCTGCTGCTGAAAAAAGGCGTTCACACTCAGCGGACATCGGCTGGATCGTAAGGAAATCAAGGGCCATTCGTGACAGACGTGGATACTTGGAACTTTTCTCGTGCCAATAAGCAAGAGGGTCACGAACTTGGGCATCACCACTCTCATGGTTCGAAATCCAGTGCTGATACTCGTCTTCAAACGGCTCGAGGCTGTCGTCACCTTGCGTCGCTGGTGCTGCGCAGCGGTTTTCTTCCAGGTATTCTTGGAACGGATTGCTGTACGTCTTCCGCCGTTTGGGAGCTGGCTTTTCGTCATTCACAGCCATTCGAGGTAACCTGGTCTCACGATACTCGTAGTGCCATACATCGTGAACGATTCGCTTGGCCTGACGAATCCATTCAGGGTTACCGGCCCACTTGCGGTCGAACCATTTCCAGCGGTACGCTGGATGGAGCGCCAGCCCAGCATAATAGATAGGCGTTTCGCTAAACAGCTGGTAATACTTATCAAGTTTCTGCCAACCCAAATTGATGTTAATCCTGAAGTGTTCGGGGTCAGGAAAGCGTTCAGCCATAACCTTATAGTCCTCAAGCTTGTCAAGAAGGAATTCGAAACCTTGGATAACATCCCAAATATTACCATATGAGCCCATCCATCCACGCTTCCGCTTGCGGATTTGGCCATCGCCTTCAAGCATCTTAATCGTGCACTCATAATAGCCTAGAAGCTGCGACAAGATCTCGAGAACCTCCCAGTCCCTGTCAGATAACTGGTGTTCTGGCTCGCAAATATATGGCCGTTTGGCAGACTTCTTTGTGGTGCCCCTTTTGGTCTTATGCTGTTGTTCGAACTCCACCCGATATCGCGCGATAAGCAGTTCAATGTGATCACGCAGCTGAAGCGCACGTCGGATCATGTATAACTGCGAAAGCCATCGAGTATCGTTATCCAAAACAACGTCCAAAGGCTTCTTAATCCTGACTTTAGGGTCAGGCGACTGGTCGAAGGCGGTCCGCTGGAGCTCTCGAAGCAAGTCAGTCAACTTGTCAGATCTATGGATAAATACCACAACATTGTGCAATTTGCCCACTGGACCCCTCTTCTGCCAAAGCAAGTGCTCGGCTTCTGATAAATGCGCCTGCCCAGATAGTTGCCGTTCAAACGCGTCAGCTTTGTGGCCGAAAAGTATGCTTTTGGCCGAGAGGTTCAGAGTGTGGCCAAAACAGCGCCCTCGCCTAGTCTTGCCAACGAAGCCCAGCTCTCCACCAATTATCTCCATAGCAGTATCGTTGTTTTCCGCGTTATCCAGCGTGAAATATCCAATCTTGTCTTGAATCTGATAGGCTTCGATAACGTCGAGGATTTCGGCCGCGATATTTGTCCCTGTGTGACTGACGCGGAGCTCGGGGACCCCTATTGTAACCTTGCATGGCTTGTTGTTTTCGTCCCTGAAAAAACAACACACTCCATATAAAGCATGCCGATTTCCAGACCTCCAGCCGTCAAATGAGATGTGGATAAGGCCAGGCGCTTTGCGGAGTACCTCGACAACTTTCTGCTTGTGTTGTTTGAACACTGAAGTGGCTTTTTCCTTGATCGTCGTGTGGGTAAGGTTGGCGTCACGAACCGAGACTGACGGGTTCAAGTAGTCGAATATTTCTCGCAGTTCGTTTTCTTCTGCAATGGAAAAAGAATGGTTTCTAGCGACGATCCAGTTCATTAGAAGCCGTTGAAAGTGATCGCGGTCGAAACGCTTAATAACAGTGTTTGCAATTGCTTGTTCTCGTGGGTTGTGCAAGTCAAGCTTCAAGGCTTCCACGATGGACTTCTGCCCCGTCGCCTTAACACTTAGAGAATCAGCTTTCTTTTCAGCAGTTCCTTTCGTCTTGCTAAACGGAGCGCGGATTCCATGTTCGGAAAATAGGTGATTATACGCGTTTTGAATGCCATCGGAGTCAAAGTTGCCTGGACAAGGGTTCCTCTTGCGAATGCAGGCTCGACAGACCCATCTGCGCTGCTCGTCCTTTTGGATATCATATCCAAAAGGCCAGGCCCAAGAAGCAGTTTCTCTGCTTCGTTCGGAGAGTGCCCAGCCACGGAAGTGATATCGAAGGGTTGCTTCGTGATTGTCTTCGTCTTCTGGAGGGGTCTCGGTCGGTCTCAACAAGGGCGTCGGGGTTGAAGGCGACAGAGAAGGCGTCGGGGACGGCGTTGGATGGGGAGTAATAAGGCAAGAATCGGAAGAAGCCATCATGAATGAAAGCTCGTGGCCGTGTCAAAATCGCGTGGAAAATAGGGCAAAGCGTAACAAGAAAATGTTACGATTAAAGATGGTGAAGAAGATCGTTTCTATCGCGGCCCTTGAGCTCTCGCCAGAGCTACCCCTGACCAGGAGCAGATGGAATCCCCATTTCGGTAATGATAAGATAAATGCCATGGCCGAGGCAAGGCAGGCATACTGTAACAGTCCCAACGGAGTATGTTGACAACTAACTGGGCGACTGCAGCAAGCATCCGGACGCTAGGGACGAAAGTGAGGAAAAGACGAAAAAGGAGAGATAAAGGGAGCTTCCTGCAGCTCTCAAGCTTTCGTGGGTCTTTGGGACTACATTAAATTAGTCGGTGGCGGGGGCAATCCGAGCCCCCTTCTGCCATTGAAAAGTGAATGAATGGTGGACTACTTTTTCCTTCACTTTGTTGTTTATCATGCAAAGCTTTACCCGGCATACTGTGATTTATATAGCTCCAATGAGAAAAATACGACGGTTCTAACGGCACTGATTTCGTTAAATGCCAGTAAAAGCTGCGATGTCAAGAGAGTTCATTGTTTTTTGTTCTAGGGTAGCTGTCAGCCAGAGCTAAGCTCTCACACCTAACTTGGCAGGGAGCCCCTAACTCACTCCACTTCAAATCCACTCCATCCACTCCACGAGCGCTTCGAGTGGAATGGATGGATTACATAATCCACCAGCCGACCATCCTCGTGGAATGGATCGTGGATCCACTGAGTGGATCCACGCGTGGATTCAGTGGAGTGGATTGCAACCCTGGTTGTGTCCAGTTCCGAATCGTATGGAGCAGCAGGGCGGCGCATGCATGACGCTGAAGGCATTCTGTTTAGACGCTGGGATTATTTGGGTCTCTCGAATTTCGCAGGTAAGAGAAACGTCAGCATACACAGATTAATGCTAACGTACTTCACAAGTGAGTGTAACAAAGGCCTCTGCCTTTTAAATAGAGATCGTAATAAAAATAGAATAAACTAACGTGCGTGATAAGCAAGTGGGAAACTATACTATGCGGCTAAAAGATTGTGTCAAACCTGTGGCGAGCATGTAATTTGTCCGTGGCCGTCGTTATCTCGAAACAGAGACTGCACGTCTAGCTTAGAATGTAGCAGATCTTGGCCTGGGCCTGCCGACGGCAGTTATGGACGAAGCTGACCAAAACTCATCGAGGCAGCACGTCAGCGGCATAATCAGCGCGGTACACAGGTTGAGCCGCCGTGGCAAGAGTTTCAGTGAACCGACGACTGCGCCTGAGGGTAATACATGGGCTATATCCTCCAGGCGGAGTGCTGGTGGTAGTGGTGCGATATGTAGCGGTGAGAATGGGGAGTGCCGGGCTGCAGTGGAGGATTGTTGAGCTGGAATCCGGCGTCTAGGCTCTGAGTGCTACTACTTTCCTCGCTAACGTCGGATAGAGGAAGCCCTTGGGGGATTATACTGTGACGGCCCACGTTGTTATACTCCATCTCGACAACGTCCCTGTGAAGCATAACACTGGTGCTTGAGGAGTTGGTGTAGGAGGGCAGGATCGAGGAGAGCACGCTGATTGAGATATAGCCGGCGTTGTAGTCAGCTGATGATGATGGGTTCGAGACGTTGGAAGGGTTGGGGCAGGAGACGGTGCTCGCCAAGGATTCGCAGTTGTTGGATAAGGGGACGTGTTGTTGGCTGTAGTCGGGGAGGAAGTTGTAGTAGTCGCTAGGAAATGGTGATCCACGAGGGCTAGGAATGGCATCGCTACTAGTGCCGAGGTTGTCGTTGAATGTCGACGTTGATGAGAAACTCTCGAGCAATGAGAGCTGGGGTGAATTCAGACCTGGAGCCGAGTAAAGTGATGAGGTTATTTGCACTCTCATATTCTCCTTGAGTCGCATCAGCTCTTCCTCGAGCGCCCTATTGCGGTTCAATAGCTCTTGGACGGTCTGGTCGCAGCTTTGGCTCAGCTTGAGCGCAGCTAACTCGCGGCCCAACCGCTCGATGTGCTCCTTGGTGCGGGCACGGATGGCCCTCTGGGATTCTCGATCTTTAGCTCTCTTGCGGGCGAGTTGGGAGGGAGTAAGGGTAGAAATTCTTCGGGTGCCTGAATAATTTTGTGTTAGCACAAGGATTAAATTGACTCGACTCGCTTTATTTCTATGTACTATAATCTGCCGCAGATCTATGACATGAGAACAATGAAGCAAGACTAACAATATATAAAGGGAAAGCGCAACATACCCTTTCGCTTAGGCTTGGCAGGCTCTGCTGAAGGTGATGGGGTCATGTTTGCTGGGTTTAATGAGGCGGGAGAGGTAGGTCGACTACTACAGTAAAGATTGTCTGCAGGCGGGACCAGAGGGGTTAAATATACTCAATTTTTAGCTTAGCGACTCTCTTCTCCAACTTGTCAAGCTACTTACCAGTGAAAGGAGCCCAGAATTCAACACACCCCAGAGACCCTTCCTTCAACTTCTTTCTTCGGCACAAAGGGACTGCCTTCGAGCGAAAAATCCAGGGGGCTTAAAGTGAGCTGTCGAAACGTCCTCCGCGCAATTCTATTGGACGCCACCTTTACCGTTCGCCCGATGTAACGCTATAACGTGCATGATAAGCGAATGTCACAGTTGCCACGTTGTGTATTTTACATAATGGGGCGTGCGATCGCTATAGCAGTGATACTGCAGTTGGACCCCAGTATAAAGATGTATATCTCCTCAGTGCCCACAAGCCTCAATTCCCGTACTGACAGCGGGGTCAGTCCAATTAAAATGCCTCAAACAAGAGGTACTTTATTGCCTACCTAATTTATATTATGATAGAAGTACCAGCAATTCCTGTTGTCACAAAGAGGAACCTTGCACAAGCTACACCAATAATCAGTCTGCCCCCTTCTTGCATTACCGCCATCCTCCCCAAAGGGCCTCCTTTTTTGACCTTTTGACCTCACAGCCTGGTCGAAAGCCCTGACAAGCAAAGCAATCCGACATCATCTTCCGGCGAACAAGAAGGTACTCTTTTTGCCGTATTCCAGGGTCGGATTCGTCCTCTGCGCGATACCTCTTCCTTGACTAACTTTCTTCATGATATGTGTTGAATAAGGCGTTGTAAATGCACTCTCGCCACTCTGTTTCAGTCGTATACCTCTTCTAATTCGACCGGGGCCCGTGTAGTTGAGCAATATAGCTATTAATAAGGACCACACCAAGAAGAAAGGTCCAACAAAGTGCCCGCCAAGGGCCGCGGCGGAGGAGATGATCATAGGCATGATATGACCTCAACTGGTCACCTCGATCAACATGATTCATTTCGTCGTTGTAGGCAGCAGCAACTGTCGGGACTTTTATCACTTTGACAGCTTCGTCACCAAAAAAAAAAAAAAAAACGCTGTATTGGCTTGGCTTCTAACTTCTTAGAAGACGGCCTCTTCCTCTTTTGATCAACTCGCTCGTCGCCCGTGAACACAGTAGTCAGGAACAACACAAGGCAGCTATCTTTCCAAGCTATCTGTTTGACCTAGAAGTATGGCACGTAGACAAATTAGTAGGGATCTCACATATAAAAAGTGTCTGAAGCTATATCTGATTGTCAGGGGTTAGGATCACCTTGACTTGATTAAACTCGTAGCTGGTTTTGGTCCTCCCATCAGCCTTCTTATCTTGTTGTAGCTCCTTATGGATGCCATAGTTAGGGCGAGCCGTGCCTGTGGCCCGTGGCCATGCTTGCGAAGGCTGCGGAAGAGATCTGACGACGAGAAGAGGATATCCAAAGAGCTGATATGTCGCTTTTGGCAGCATATTTGCTAGGGCAACAACGACGCTCTGGGTCGAGTTCAAGGCGATAGACTTGTCTTCTGTGGCAGGCTTCTTCCCTGCGGCCCTGGCTGCACCCCTGCCTCGACCGCCTCTTCGCCCTCCCCGGCCTTGTGTAGGTGACTTCAATGGGGGATGTTCAACGCCAACGGCGCCGTATTTTGCTTCCTTGATATGCCATAGCCACCGGATAAAGAAGCCCTGTTGAGCGATAACCCAAATCTTGAACACCCGGCTGGGGGTACTCCAGTGGCTCTTGATCGTTCTTTCCTTATGTATGCCAATATAAATTAGTATTTCAAGCCATACATATATTTCTGCAACTGGGTTTCCTTCCCATTTTCTCAGACTTGCCGTTCTCTTCATTGGGTGCTTCCAGCTATCAACAACGCCGTTTTCTTTGAGCCACGTGATCCAGACCTTGGTGTATTAGACCCATTTTTCGACAAGGGAAGTAGGTAGAAAAAGCTGGAATAGCTGCAGCGGTGTTCAGGGTAGTGTGTTGATGTAGAAGTGACGCACTGTGCGTGCTTTAAGGGTTAAAGTAAATGTGTTGAGCAGCAGCAAATGTGTTGATTGATTGTTCTTTTTGTTGTCTCTTGTGCGGGGTATTCTATCCCGCAGAGTTACTTAAAGCATAGCTAAATTACTAATACAGTTGTTTCCTGAGGCCGTGAAGATCATGCCTACCCTGCGACAAGAAGCTACGTATTTCAAGTGGGAAAGGTTCGAATTTGGTGTCACGGTCTGTTTGGGCCGGAAAAACAGCTACCCGGGTCGGGTCATTTGGGTGTATACAGCGACTATGATCTTCTTAAATAAAGCTACTGTCATCATAGGTGTTGATAACATGTATCTCTTCTAGAATTGGCGGAGAATTCATTGATAACTTCAAAATAATTTGTATGGTGTTTTGGCCGAAATTGCTTCATCGAACTTGTCAGACATTACGTGTATTCGGTCCATTGATCCAGATTGGTATATTCATCTTGTCTTCTGTTGAATGCTGCCCCTTAGAGGTTTTACCATTTTGGTTGTAATCTTAAAGTATCCCTACTTGCACGTGAGACCCCAGCACCTGTTCAACAGAACTAACTTTCCGTACCCCGCTTGTACTGTCGTCATGACCAGGGTCATATGGGGCGGGGTACGGGATTGAGGCTTGTGGGCACTGAGGAGATAGTGACGAGAGGAGCTGCTCGAAAAGCTCGGGGGAATTATATAACAGCTCCATCGAAAGGTACCATGTTGTAAAAGTCGTGACCAATGTATACTATAGACTAATTCGTACTAGTAGCGCTTTGGTTATGATGGCGTCCGCGCCATGTGATCACAATCTCCTGATTGCAAATATGGTACTCGACGGTTGGGAATCAGATGATACTGCATTCGTAATAGCTGAAATATGGTATAGCGGGTTATTCTGTAACCTCGGATGAGGACATTTTTGTTCATTACCATCCAGGACCACCTAATGCATAACCCCACCTAATGCATAACCAAAATTTCGCTCCTCCCACACAAAATCCAAATTTTCAATTACACCGTATTCGGCCAGGCATGAAGATATTCGCAAACTAAGACCTGCACTATATTTCTTTTTTCATGAAATTTTCATATCGGCTTCAATTTTCCCCGTTTCGCGTCGTGGCCTGGTTCTCTAGCCCTTTGAATTCTTTCGCATCTCACCTCATGTACCCTAGACGACTCCACCCACTCAAGCCGAACTTTCACCTAATTTACTCGCCACAACTGCTTCCGTAATGGTTTGCCGTGATTATACCGAAGATTGCGCAGCTGAGGCTATCTTCGACACCAGTGATAGAGGCCTCTCACAGAATGAGGCGGCCCAGAAACGTGGAGTACCTCATTGGACCATTTCGAGACGACTTTCCGGTCAAGCAAGCAGGAATGAACATATCCAGGCCTACCGGCGTATTTCAAAGAGCCAAGAGGAGACCCTTATTTGTTGGGTGCTGCGACAAGAGTCCCTGGGCTATGCTCCCTCGCACAGCCAGCTCCGCGCATGTGTCGAGGCCATCCTTCAACAACAAGGCGATAACAAACCTTTAGGCAAGCACTGGACCACAAGGTTCGTCAAACACCACCCAAAACTATCTACCAAGCTTGAAAAACGTCAAAAAGCCGCCAGGCTCGACGGATTTACTCCAAAAGCGGTCAACTGGTACTTCGATATTCGGGAGACGGAATACGGCTGGATCAAACTTGAGAACACAGTTAACGTGGACGAGGGCGGCATAATGGCGGGTTTCGGTAAGTCTTCTACGAGTACTCTATGGGTTTTTACAGGGCATAACTAATTGATTGCCCATGAGGCCTGAACAGCCTCGTGATCGGGAGTTTTCTCGCTAGGTCCCTCGGAACGCTCGAGCCATCAGCAGTGTTGCTAATAGTATGGCAATAAAGTAGTATATTGCAATATAACCCATATGATATGGACTTTCTCATATTGTGACAATATGGTATGAAGAATTTGATATTGTGACAATATAATATGATGATGTCCATATTGGCAATATATTATTTATATTGGGTTGTCAGTCCTGGGGCGAAATTGCCTTTTGACAGTAGCGGGCAGGCCTTACCCTCTACCAGCGATAGGGATACTGGGCATTTTATTGGCTAGCATCCACCTCAACACACGTCTTTATTGACAATCAGACCTAACACGCGACCACGCGTTTCTTCCACGCGTTAGGGGAGGTATAAGAGGTACGATTGGTACGGACCATGTTGGGCCGGGCCTACCGGTGGTTGCCTGCCGACATTGGCCATTGTCCATTGTCACCTCTGCCCATTATCACTGTCGAGCCTACTGTACTAACCGTACCGCCATGCCTCAACAACGCCTCCCTTTTGGCCAATGGTCGCAACGAGGAGAGTCGTCAATTTCAGTCGACGTTTCGGAGTTTTCCAGCCGGCAGTTGAATGACCTAGACCAAAGCCAAACGCCCAAATGCCAGTCATCTCGACCTCGCACAGCCTCCACAACCTCCTCCACCAAACCCAGAACGTCATGGGTCTTCTCTCATATGCCAGACGAGGAGATGGAGACGAGATACTACAATCCGCGGACCGGAAAAGAAGAGTGGCGTTGCAAACATTGTGACAGAGCATATGCCTGTTCTGGGGGTACTGCGGCTCCTGCAAAACATCTTATGGACCCTCCTCCTGACGGCCACGGTCTGCCAAAAGGAGCCCTGCGAACAGCTAAAGTGACAACGATACGAACGATCCTCGAACAAGCTCGTACTGCAGCAGAAGAAAATCCCCGCAAACGCCGTCGGCTCAACGATCAATCCGGAGATTCAATCGACCCTGACCAGCTCGAAGTGTTATACGTGAGGTTTATTACGGCCTGCTCTCTCCCATTTCGGCTTGTAGAATGCCCAGAGTTCCGGGCACTCTTGGCCTACATCAATAACGATATCGATACTTGGCTTCCAGATACGCACGAGACCATTAGGAAACGGATCATGCGGTAGTATGAAGACCAGAAGGACAAGGTCAAGCAGCGCATACAGTCGGCGAAGTCAAGAATTCACATCAGCTGCGACCTTTGGACTTCTCCCAACTCTTTGGCCATCTTGGGCGTAGTCGGCCACTATGTCACGGAAGACGGCCAGCTGGAACACCATATTTTGGCGTTGAAAGACATCGACAGTGAGCACGACGGTTCTCACCTCGCGGCGGCGATTTTGGAAGTGGTTGAGGAATGGGGCTTTGCTTCAAAACTCGGATATTTCGTGATGGACAATGCTGGAAATAACGACACAATGATGAGATCCATTTCGCTTGGTCAGTACAACTCACCGTTTCTACTGACTGGTTCTAACATCCCACAGGCCTCCTTAGCCGATATGACATCTGATACGATCCCAAAGTTCACCGACTCCGCTGCCAAGGTCATATCATCAATCTCGCCGCTAAAGCCTTCCTCTTCGTTACCGACAATGAGAAGCTCGAACGCGACGATCCAGGCCTGTATAATGTGACACTAAAGCATATTGAAGCGTGGCAGAAGAAGGGACCTCTTGGCAAGCTTCACAACTTCGTCGTTTACATCCAACGGAATGTTCAGCGCAGCCAAAAGTTTCTTGCTATCAGCCATAACCGTAAGCTTGCGCGAGACAACGACACAAGGTGGAGCTCGTGGCATACCATGTTGAGAGCGGCCTTGAATCTTAGAGACGCAATTGACGGCTATTTCAACAAATGGATGGAAGCAGATTGCGCTGGAGACGAGCTCTCTTCAGAGGACTGGACCATCTTGGAGAAGATCAAGTCCTTCTTAGAGAAGCTGAAGATGACAACTAAGGCTCTCGAGTCATCGTTTGCAACACTCGACAATGTCCTCCTGGCTATGGACTTTGTATTGGCACAATTCGAAGCCGGTAAGGAGGCAGCTATCGGCGATCCAGTGATGGCACCGATGTATAACTCGGGCTGGGCGAAGATGGACAAGTATTATCGCCTTACTGATGAATCACCTGCCTACGTTGCAGCTATCGTGCTCCACCCTTCGCATAAATGGCACTACATCCAGGAGAACTGGAAAAAGGAGTGGGTTGAGTCGTCGAAGGAGTTGCTTGAGGCGCTGTGGAACGAATATAAGCCTGTGGAATCACCTCTTCCACTCTGCGAGGTCCCATCGGCGACCACGAACGAGTTCTTGAATTGGCGGAACAAGCACCTGCAGCCGTCACTCATCACGGACGAATACGAGCGTTATTGCAAGTCTGAACGGGTTTATGGTTTTACGAGCGCCCTTGCATGGTGGCTAGAGGAGACGCAGCAGAAAAACTACCCGAGCCTGAGCAAGATGGCCGTGGATATATTGTCAATTCCTGCAATGTCTGCGGAGCCCGAACGACTCTTCTCTGGGGCGAAGATAACGATTACAGACCGTCGAAGTCGACTTGGGAGTGATGTGATTGAAGCATTGGAGTGCCTGAAGTCATGGTTTGGGATACGAGATTTTCAAGGTGACGAGATTTTCGCTGAGGCAGATGAATGATGAGGTCACGTGGAATATATTGGATGTATTGTCACACTGCCAATATATTGGGTTCTTGGCAATACAATACAATATGGGTCGTGTTCATATTGGGTAATACAATATCGCCTCTTGACAATACGATATTATTGCGAGGGGGTCCATATTGCCAATATACGTATTGTTTATATTATTAGCAACACTGGCCATCAGCTACCAGATTGGATCTCTATGACACATGCAGGGTCTCAAAACTATTAAACTAATCGTATTCTTCCTCTCTAACTGCCTCAGGTTTTTTTTGAGTTATGGGCAACCCGAAGTCATCCAATATTCGTGTTAAGCAGGAATGTATGAACGATGGGAACCATAAGTCTTCCAGATGGGCATAAGGGTACTGTAAATCTCTTCCACAACAGTGATGAGATCCGGTACGGCAACTTTCTGGCCGAGTTGCTCTAGTTCTATCCGGACCAGGCAGCAAATGCTGGAGGCAAGTCCGAGAAGGTATATAATGAAATCGCCAGTCATTCTAGGACACTTAACAATGGGGCAGAAAGATGGACTAGTTATTTTCTTGTGGGACGGTGTAAATTTGACTTTAATAGACCCTGCATCCTCTTTTAAGGCGGCGGACTAAAATGGCCCTCGGCCGACTGGTCTAAATCAGCCGCCGTGCTGAGATTGCGATTGGCGACCACCCAATTCGTCTGCTCCAAATAAACTTCTACTACCTCTCTCTGCATTCGCTAGAAAAGCCATGTCCTTCGGCCCTTCGTAGGCTGCATCAGTAGTCATATAACGGACACACTACCCCGACAGTGGCGGCAATTGCGAAACTGCTACTTTAGATAACGTAGTTGATAAGCGAGTGACCCAGACAAGCGAGTGATCCTATACACCTTACAATCCAGTTTCTAAAAGCTAATAAATAGCTTAAACTAAGCCTAAAATAGCTATAACTTTAATAGCTTATATATAAGTCTTAGAATAACGTGAATCACTAGTATGTGAGCCAGACAAGTATGTGAGCCAAAAATCCCTCATCCTACATCATCACTACCTAATCAAATAATTCTCAACCACCCAGTATGTCACAACCCAATAAAGAAGGTAGAATCCTTCTTGCACTTCAAGCCCTTCAAAATAACCCAAAATTAAGCACCCGACGCGCTGCAAATATATATAAAGTCGATCGCAGTACATTACGTCGCCGCCAGAATGGCGCTCAATCCCGACGCGACTGGACCCCAGGATCACGAAAGCTATCTAATCTAGAAGAAAAGACTTTAGTTCGCTTTATTCTAAAGCTAGATTCACAAGGGTTTCCCCCAAAACTGTCTTTTATTAAAGCAATGGCTAATTGTCTCCTCGCTGACCGCAACGCGTCACCTGTCGGCACGCACTGGGCTAACAAATTTATCAAGCGACAACCAGAGCTCAAGATGCGTTTCTTTAGGAGATATGACTACCAGAGAGCCAAATGTGAAGATCCGACTATTATTCGAAATTGGTTTAGGCTTGTAGAGAACACAATCGCGAAATACGGTATCCAATCACATGATATTTGGAATTTTGATGAAACTGGCTTTATGATGGGCATGATTTCAAGCGGAATGGTCGTTACAGGTCCAGAAAGGCTTGGAAAACCGAAACCAGTGCAGCCTGGAAACCGTGAATGGATTACAGTCATCCAGGCGATTAATGCGGAAGGCCAGGCGATTGAGCCGTTCATCATTGGCGCGGGCCAAATCACCTTGCTAACTGGCATGAAGAACCTACCCTCCCGCGCGATTGGGCTATTGCAATGAGCCAAAATGGCTGGACAAATAACGAACTTGGCCTTGAGTGGCTAAAGCACTTTGACCGACGCACTGTTGGAAAATCCGGGAATCCCCCTTATCTTCAGGATTCAGACTGTTAGTCTGAAAGTCCTAGATTTAAAGTTCAAAGTCCTAGATGAAATCATCTAGAGATATAAACCCGAGAAGAACTCTCATCTCAATAATAAACAACCAAGTTTCATAAAAAATATATTTTCACCCAGCACTACTGCGCAATATAAACAACACGCACAGCCGATCGATCAGTTGGTTCCTATCGTCTTCTGATCCTTGATGGCCACGAAAGCCATCAATCTGTCGAATTTGAGAGATATTGTGAGGCAAATAAGATTATTACGCTCTGTATGCCGGCTCATTCGTCTCATCTACTCCAGCCTCTCGATATTGGGTGCTTTGGGCCGCTTAAAAAGGCATATGGTCGAGAAATTGAGGATCTGATCCGAAGGTCTGTACATCACATTTCGAAGACTGAGTTCTTTCCTGCCTTTGCCGCCGCCTTTCAAGCCACTATGACCGAAAAGAATATCAGAGGGGCTTTCAGAGGAGCTGGACTTGTTCCTTTTGACCCCGAAAGTGTGATCTCAAAGCTTGATGTTCAGCTACGGACTCCAACACCTCCCGTGGAGGAGGCCAGCCAGGCTCAGCCTTGGACTTCAAAGACACCAAAGACAGTTCTCGAGGCCGAATCTCAGCCTGAATACCTGTATAGGCGAATCAGAAGGCATCAAAGTAGCTCCCCAGAGTCAATACTAGGAGCTCTGAAGTCACTTGCAAAGGGAACAAAGGCAATAATGCATGAGAATGTCTTATTGAGGGCTGAGCTTAGGGAAGTTCGAGAGGCAAATGAGATACTAAGCCGGCGCCGATGGGCAAAAAGAATCCGACTACAGAAAGGAGGAATGATGACTGTAGGAGAAGCAAGAGATTTAATTGATCAGATGGATGTTGATATGCAGGTGGTGGCCGAATCGTCGAGGAGTGGTGGTCAAGGAAGGTCGGCGCGACCGGGGGTTCGGCGCTGTGGTATATGCGGCAAGACGGGACATAATGCAAGAACATGTCAGGAGGATATGGAGGTATCTGGAGAAGAGGATAGTAAGTAATTTTAATTGATTAGCTACTTTGTGGTGTTTTTATTGCAATATTTAGTTTGAAGGCTAAGAAAAGTGGCTCACATACTTGTCTGGCTCACATACTTGTGATCTCACGTTAACGTATACGATAAGCGAGCGAGACAGACAAGCTAGCGAGACACTCTACTTTTCACCTTAAAGGCAGTTTTTGAAATAATTCTTAAAATTTCAAATTAAACTTAAAATAGCTAAGATCTTAATAACATATATATAAGTCCTAAAATAAGCTAACGTACATGATAAGCGAACGAGATAGACAAACGAGCGAGACAAAGGTATTTTTACCTTAAAAGAGGAAATTAAAAAACCCTTTAAAACTTAAAATATAGCTTAAAATAGCTATAAACTTAATATTACACCTATTATATAATATATTATCTTATATTAGTCTTTAAAAAAATCTTATTAAATTCCTTATATAATAGTATAAATATTACATATTCGCACTGTATATTTTGCTATTTCTTTATAAAGTGATTTTTTCAAAAATATATAAAAATTAATTTTAGATTATTTATAAGTTTAGCTTTATAAAAATACTCTTTATAAGTTTTTCACTATTTTATAGAGAAAGTTAAGTTATCTAGGGTAGGTTAATTCTAGGTGCACAGTATGCTGTCTCGCTCGCTTGTCTGTCTCATTCGCTTATCATGTACGTTATATGAAATTTCTTAGATTTTAAAAAAAAAATCCTATATAACGTAGTTGATAAGCGAGTTGGCCAGACAAGCGAGTTGGCCAGCATACTGTACAGCTAATAATAGCTTACCCTATAGCATTCTAAAGCTTAAATAAATTAGCTAAAAATTAAATAAAAGGTTTTCCTAAAATAGTATAGTTAACTTTATTAAAAAGTATTTTTAAAAAACTTTTAAGTATTTTAGTTTATATAGAAAACCTTAAATACAGTGTATTTTAAGGTGAAAAGTATGCTGGCCAACTCGCTTATCGATGGTGCCCGCAATTACGTCGTAATTCGCTCAGACCACGTGACGACTTATCCCCCGCAAAAAGCGGCCCGTGAAATCGTGTGCGCGGCGTCTGATAAGTGCTTTTGATAAGTTCCCCGCAGCTTATCAGGCCCCAGACAGGAAAAAAGCACCACGTAGAAAGGCCTCGATCGACCGAGATGGCCGCAGACGACTCGTACACGGCCGCAGACGAGCGTGCCCGTGCCGCCCGGAGGGCGGGCCTTCAGGCGAAGAAGGACGAACAGCCGGCGAACACGGCACGGAGTTATGCTGCGAAGCAGCAGGAGTGGAAGGCGCGTTCCCCCGGCCGCCGCCCTCTCTTTTCCCCTTTGCCCTTCCCTCTTTCTTTACGTAGAGCCCCATGGGCGGCTAACAGACGAGAACTTATAGTCCTGGTGCCGTACGCCTCGGGCTGCGGCAGACGGCTCACTTTATAGCTGGCCCGACGGCGAGCTCGTAACGCCGGACAAGCTAGCAGCGTGGCTCAAAGAGGATATCCTCTTGCGACGCGTTGCCCCGCCGCAGAAGAAACCACGGGCACGGGGTAAGGGCAAGGGCAAAGGAAAGGCTGTACAGTTACGGCGGCAGCTCGAACAGGAGCAGCTCGAGGCCGCGGCCCTGGCAGAGGCCGAAAGCCTAGCCGAAGCCCTAGAGGTCCCCCTGGCCGAGGCCGCCGAGCTGCTTGCGGACGACCGTGAGGGCTACGTGCCACCCACGGCCCTTGCGCCGGCTGCAGCAGACCTTGCCGAAGGATCTCTGCTTACGAGGGGCACTATCGACGCCTATATCGCGGCCGTTATCGAGCTCTGGCGGCTCCAAGTAGCCCACGGCAACGCAAACACGGAAAACCCCCGGGGCGCCGCCGTACGAGGCTTCCTTGAGCAACGCGGCCGGCAGCGGGGGAAGCACGACCGCGCTTCCTTTAAAGACCGCGGAACCGACGGGATCCAGGCCGGCTATTCACCCGACGAATGGCTCCGGGTCCAGGATCTCCTTCTCAGCGGGGCCGCATACATGCCGCAAAACCTCCGCACGCGAGTCGACCTCCTATTCGGCCACTACTACCTTTTACGGGGGGAAAACCGCCGTAAGATGGAGCTTGCAGACCTGTCTCTACTCGACTATCCGTCTTCAGAAGGCCCGACCCCCTGTGGCTGCCTTGTTACCCTTTTGCGAGACGGTAAGCTAAACAAGACGGCAAAGAAAGAGTTCATGGGTGCCCTCCGGCATAAGGACCCCTTGTTCTGTACGCAAGGGGCCTTAGCACAGCTCTTCTTCTGGCGCTGGCACGTCGCCGGCGAGCCGTCCCCGTCCTTCCGGCGCCGCCAGGACTGGTATCGGATCAAGGTTCTTGTCGGACGGGACCGCGAGCAGGAGCTCTCGTACCCGACGCAGCTACAAGAGACCTGGCGTATCTTCGGTGCTGCTGGCCTTATGGCGTCAAAGAAGACGCACCTCCCGCGCAGGGTAGGCGCCCAGGACGCGGAGACCCACGGCACGTCGCTCGCCCAGATCTCGCAGGCCGGCCGCTGGAACCAGAGCGTGCTCTGCCAGGCCTATCTTACGCATCTACCGCGCCAGTTCATGCGTATTGTCGCCGGCTTCTCGGCGTCACCCGGGGACTACTTCCTCGCGCGTGCGGCCCACGAGCCCCCGTACGTCTTACAAAAGCAGCTCTGGCCATGGATCGAGGAGTGGGAGCCTCGCTTTGAGGCTCGCGCGCGCCGGCAATGCTGGGCAGCAGGTGGCCTCGACGACGACGACCTAGCCGCCGACGGCTTCCTTAAGCTTATGCGGCGCCTGCGCATAGTACTGTTACAGGACCTGGCTGTATTGCAGCCTCGCTATCCGTCGCTACCCTTCTTCGCCTACGCCCCTTTTAACGGGCCCGAATGGGATGAGTTCGCCGTCGCCGTTCGCTCTGACGCGGTAGGGGCTACGGAGCCGTTAGGCCTGCTTGTACAACGCGCGCTGCCAGAGCTTAGCGGTGTGTTAGAGAGCACACGCGAGGCCGTCTTACAGAATAGCCAGCGGCTGGCCATCCGGCTAGAGGCCCGGCTAGAAGGAATTCAGGGCGGCCTCGATGCCCTCCTCCAAGGCAAGGTCCCTGTCACCTTTACCGGCCATTTTGGAGCCGGGCCAGCAGTGTCGCTGGCGCCGGCGCCGGCGCCGTCGACAGCCCCTGCCTTGAACTTCAATACGGCTCCGGCTCCGGCTCCAGAGCCTCCAGTACCAGGTATGCCCGTCGTTACAGCCCTGGCCAAGGTCTTTACAGTGCGGGATGTCTGGAAGGAGTGGGAGGAAGGGATTGCAGGTCAGCCGGCCGTACGGGTGCTAGAAGAGACGTGGGGAAGCCGCTGGCGCCCGGGGAACGGGATCAGGGTGCAGTTCTGTCGCCGGAAGGTGATCTGGGACGAGCTCTTGGCCCGCACGGCGTCCGGCAAGAGCGAGGAGGAGGCAGTTGCAGAGCTAGAGCTCTTACGCGCCGGCCGGAGCTTGAACCGGCTCGTCGACGAGCTCAAACAGCGCCGCCGGCGGGGCCAGGGCCAGGGCCGGATACGGGTACAGGTAGGGACCCCCGTGCCCGATGACCCAGGCCCGGGACCAAGGCCGACTCGGGGCCAGGGCCATCGGGGGCGCTGGGCTCGGCTAGGGAGGAGGCGGACTGCCCCTCGTCGACGGTTAGCTGGCCGTCAGGTAGGATCTTTATATATTTATAGCGGTAACTAGTCTGTATCTATCTATCTAGAAGGCGTAATTTTTATTAATCTTTTTTTTTTTTTTTT
>LBNR01000112.1:10599-24551 GCA_001262555.1 Fusarium nygamai
TATTTCGCGATCGTATTCTCTACGAGGCGAAACCAGCCCCGAATAATAGTCGGGTCTTCGCATTTAGCTCTCTGATAGTCATATCTTCGAAATCGACGCGTTATAAGCTCTGGTTGTCGCCGAATGAAGTTATGAACCCAGCGTATACCAACAGGTGATGCGTCGCGGTCAGCGAGTAAGGAATTAGCCATTTTTTCTACAAAATCGCGCCGCGGGGGGAATCCTCGCGAATCTAGATCAAGGATAAATTGAACTATTATCTGCTCTTCAAGATCAGATAGATTTCGTGATTTTGTGGTAGTATCACGCGTTGAAAGAATGCCTTGTTGCCGTCGCGAGAGCTTCATTCGACAGACATTATAGGTCGATGCCGCGCGTCGGATCGATAGCTTTGGGTCATTTTGAAGAGCTTGAAGTGCAAGGAGGATTCTGGCTTCAGTTGAGGACTGAGACATAATAAATGGTTGGGTATTAGTTAATTGAATAGTTAGATGTAAGGTTGAGGGATTTTTGGCACACCCGCTTATGTCACACTCGCTTATCAAACACGTTAGCCTGTTTTATTGTTAGATCCTATGTCTGATATGGTCCATGCCCGAGAAGCCAAGTATCTATTGTTAACGATGTTATTAATTTCAGCAGTTGCCATAATTTTCGCAGAAGCGCTCGACCCGCGGCAGACTACGCCGTGAGTCACTGTTGTCTAAAGCTTCCTAGCTCTCACTCGTCCGCAGCCGCATTTTGCCACATTGAAGAGCGGTCACGGCTTGTGGTGGTCTGCGGTAACCTCAAAGTGCACATATTCTCTTAAATGATTTGGTGATGACATCTTCACTGCAATATTAGTTTCGATTGTGTATTATGTACTATACCCCTGACAATTATTGTTTGCGTCGACAGCCTAATCAAGCATGTACACCAGAAATGCGCCGCATTTCCACTTCTGCACCAATCAGAATCTCCATTTTCTTACCCGAATTTCCCCTCTGGAAATGCGGCGCATTTCCATTTGGGCCTGTAAACCGAGAACGCGAAATGCGCCGCATTTCTTCCACGAAGGCCCGTGCCAACCATGTAGGCGACGGCGCTCTTAAACTTCACAGCGTGTAGTAATTTCGGTTGCGTCGATTAGGAGGAAGGAAGCAGCAATCAAGCTCTCTCTTTATTCTTGGCTAAATATGGCTTCATAGAGGGTATCCGATACTCTTGCTGCCTTCTCAACTTTATCAATATGACAGGTCTCGCGACGTACACTGATGCTATTGTCACATTGCGGCCGAGTCAGCTCCAAAAGCTCGAGAGTCTCGGCTTGTACTACAATTCGCCAGAGCCAGCAATAATTTGCGTCGAATGCGGCTTCGCCATTAACCCTGACAATCATTGTTTGCGTCGACAGCCTGCTCAAGAATTATCAGCAGAAACGCGTTTTACCATTTTTATTGGTTGGCAGGTAAATGGACTCTACTCCAGCCTTCTTAATCGACTCGACCCGTCAGTTATAACAGTATTCTATGCTAAAAGCTAACGGTGGGGAGCTAAAAAGCTAATCTCGCAATATTAGACTCGTTTAGTTAAGACCGGCCCGCCCTGGCGTAAATCCTTTAGCGGTGAGTGGAAGTGGAACCTCAGTGGTAAATTGTGCTGCCTTGGTCATCTGGAGATCACCCTGTTAGTCTATTATAACCCAACTTCGGATGGATGAGCCTACTGATAACCCTTAGGAATAAAGCCAGCGGGAGACTCTCTAATTAGTGCGGCTAGTGAATTAAGACTGTTAATTCTCATAATGAGGGTATTTCTGTGCCGTAGGGTAAGCAGCTCCAATGACCGGGCGGCTTGCCCACCACTTAGATGTATTATGAACAGCAGACATTCAAGAAATTCCTCCAAGTACTTGCCATAATGCCAAGCTTTCTTTTCGAGAATCTTAGGCTCACCCCCAGACTCCTCCTCGAACCACGTTCTTTGCAAACCTGTGTTAGTCCACACTTTGCGGAACACCCAACCATCGCTTTTTGGCACTAGTTGAAAAAGGTCATTCACAAATGAATGGCCTATACTGGCATCGGCTGCATTATCGACGAGCTCGTCCCACGGAATCTCTGGCAATCCAAGTTCAACAGGCGACTGATCTTTATACTCATCACATAAACGTAGATACCTATACAGCAGCGCCTCGGCTCGTCGTAGAGCAGTCTGTAACATGGACTGGATGCCAAGAACACTGACCCGAATGCCCTTGTATGTCGCCTTCTCATTATCCCAACTGACTGAACCCGGCATAGCCTGCTGACCGCTAGCTGCCATGCCGTAATTGCGAAGCCGAATGATGAATTGCGTTGGCGTGGTATCCCAACCCTCAGCGCCGCCAACTAGAAACCGGCGTGTCATCTCAGACATGATTTCGAAGTGACCTGGGCTCTTGTCTTCAGCCTCTTGTCTGGTCTGCCCTTGATCTACTCTCTGCTGAACATATAGAGCCCTCTTGTCGACTGTGTACTTGATAAGAAATACTCGGGAGATCGCCATAATAGCCGACAGTTTGGGGGTAAAATTTGCAAAAGTCTCCCATTTTATCATCTCGGATACTTAGGACAGTCAAGAAACTGACGAGGATGCTATCGTACTCGGTGACTTTGGTAAAGTGATCGAGAACAGAGATATAGAACGCAAGGGCGGTGTCCTCGAGCTGTTGATGCAACTCGGTGATCCGCGACGACGTCGGCACAGGCCCGACTTTGTTATCGATGTCGACAAGTTCTGCTGCATGATCCATCATCATATCGAAAGCAGTATCTTGGCTCTCGGTCAGCTTAAATGGTGGTCGGTCCGAGGCATCTTCGCAAGAAATGGCCGGAACCGCGTAGGCAAAGAATTGAAGACAGACTGCAATGTACTTTTTCCGAGTCTGTCGCTTGAACCGGAAGTGAAAGGGCGTGCTGCGCTCTTTGTGCAGTCCTTTACGGTTGACTTCGAACAGCACATTCCACGAGACTACACTCGGCCTGGTTGCACCGGCAGCTTTTCGAATAAGACGTCTCACAGCCGCGTGTATGTGCCAGAGCTCAGCATCATCCTCAGCTGTAGGATCGTCTGGCTTCATGGTGTACTTCAACGACGTAAGGCCCCTTAAATACTGTTTCCTGTCACTAAAGTCTTTTAAGTGGGTAGTCGATCCCAGTCGACGAAGCCACGAGTTTGGTGCAGCCAAATCGCCAATCTCTTCAATGGTCTCCATCTCCTTCTTTCGGGCGTCTTTGGACCTTGCCTGAAAGACTTCGGTGGCCTGTTGAATAGCCATATCTTCCCTTGCCTGCTCAGCATCTAGAGTTGCCAGATCATGGCCTCTTGCTACCTCAAAATATTCGCTGCGTAGACCCTTGGCAAAGAGCTGTTGATAGAACACGCCATCTCCAGTATGTCGAGCCTGTATCTGCTTCAACAGTACTGGCCTTCCGTGGACCAGGCTTCGGGTCTAGCTCAACGCCATGCACTTTCCAGAGGTGTTCATTTCTTCGTCTCGAATTGGCGCTCACGGCTCAGCAGTCTGCGGTAAAGTTGCAGCGAAACCCTCCGCTTTTGGGCTTGCCAAGTGCTTCGATTGGTAGATTATCGTCCGGAATAGGCGGTAGAGCCAAAATCTCTTCGTCGCTGTCAACGAGGTCGAGTGCTTGGGCCCATAACTTGACTTTGTCGATCACCTTGTTGATAAGGCTGTAGCATTTATTTTGCGCCTTTAAAGAGTAAGAGTACTTATAGAGAATGACCTAAGTAGAAGGGAACAGGGAAAGTCATAAAATAGGAACACTACTATAGATGAGTCTGGTTAAGCAATCGTACAGCAGGCGTTTAGCAGAGTATATAATAGTCCTGAAGCTACTTTAGTTTCTATACCTCCTCTTCTTATGCTGGCATGGGCTATCTGCATTATCTAATGTAAGATCCCGCTTCTTCGACACTGGTCTGTCCCCGGTCCACGTCGTCGCCTTCTCGGCTGTGATTCCTAGTTGCTTAATACTAATATCGTTAGAACAGTCGCCTTTCTTCGTGAAATATCCTCCGAGCCCAAGCCAAGCATGCCATTCTCGGCTAATCCGACGATACTCTGCTTTTGCTCCTGCAACATGGCCTGGGGCCTCATCTAAGCCCCGTGCATAAGTAAGCCCAGCTAACTTGGTAGAATGAGCAGCCATTTCATCGTTGCATGCCCATGTAACAGCCTCGATAAAATCTCGTTTAAACTTAGCCTGGCGAAGATGGCGACGTGAAATTGCAATAGCCGCGTGACGCCAGATCGGAATCGTCACCTTCGTAGGAATCAATCGCTGGAATTCCTGCACAAGTATTCTGGACAGCCTAGTAGATAGCCAGGGCTTCTCCACGGCTATAGCTGAGTCTGGTTTCGTGTAGTTGATGGCCCATTCTCCTGGCAACTTAACTGGCGGTTTTGTTGACTCTCCCCAGAGGTATGATGAACCCAGTTTATCCAGTGCAGAGCCCATCGCCAGAATCCGGAGCTGGTCAAGAAATGGTACTATTAACCACACGTAATATACGACAAGCTCGCTAACCTCAAGCGGAAGATATCGGTGAATAATCTTGGTCGATCCATTGATATTATATCCCTTGTGGTAATATGTCACGAAGCTGATGAGGCCGCTTTCAAGAAAGATATTTCTTCTTCCTTGGCCATCAATCGAATTTCGATGCCGAATAGATAGCAGTTCGGTGCCCCTCGCTGGTTGACCGCCTGTAATATGGATGAGGAGAAGAAGCCTCTCTAGGTACCTATCCCACGTTGGCGACGTACTCGTTCACAGCCTGTTCGCGCCATATGGCTCGTTTCGGCACCCGAAAGAAGTCTTTACGGAGCCAGCTAGTCTGCAAGATTCTATTCAAGAGCCACTTCTCATGCCCGTGCAATGCTGTATTCTTAGGGTGGCATATGAAGCTCCACCCTGGGGCTGACTCGGCCGGGTTGTCAGCCAGTGACCGGAGACTCAGCGAAGGCACCACCATTCTCGATCGTGATCCTCTGGGTGAATAAGGAGAAGGTCGGAAAGTTGCGCCTGAGCAATCTCAAGTTCCGTTGAAACTAGACCTCGCAGTTGCGTCATGGTGAACTGGGTATCTTTATACGAGAGCGTTTCGTCGTCATCGAACCACTGGATGTGTCCTATCGAGGTTGTGGTGTCCTTAATGGCTTTCCCGTACGCTCGAAGTTTCTGCGCCCAGCAGATGGGGGACCTTGTCCCTTCTACCATAAATCGGTGCTGTATATCCTCTAAGGCGAGTCCTGGATACTCGAATTCATCTCGCTGGACCGCTAGTAGAGCTCGCTCGGCGACAAGGAGCTGGGAGATTTTGATAAAGGCCGAGAGATACGGCGTGTAGCTTATGGCTTCGTGGAGGTAGGGATGAGGCAGTGTCACCCCGGAATCAGTTTCCTGTATGGCCAGAACTGCAAGGAAGCCGACGATGGGGCTTTCATATATATCCCGATATAGGGCATGGTCCAGGAGCGACACATAAAAGATCAATAGGTTGTCTTCGAGCCTTGCCCATATTTCTTCCATGTACTCACGATCTCTCTCGTCATCGACTAGTATGTTCTGTAATGCCGTCGCGGCGTGAACGGTGTTGGTCAGTGCAGCCGTTTGAACTTCGGTGAGCCGAAATGGGAGACTTGGGCCAGCCCTCACCCATGCTCTTCGATACACGAAACAGATGAGCTTCTGTGCTACTCTGACATATTTCTTATACGTGTTATCCTGAAGCTGATGGAAGAACGGCCTCCCTGAGGTCCGGCGCGGAAGGAAGGAGTTGAGGCGATGCTGGTCGAAGACGTTGAATCTGCCATCGGACATGGTTTTTCTTGCTCGTTCCACGAGGCGCTTTAAAGCGGCAAGAATATGCTGGAGAACGTATTCACTTTGGAGCTGCCTCTCATGCTCATTGCCGCAATGGTCGCCTCCATTCATATCACTACTATTCCAGCTCTCCTCCGATGGAAGATCAAGTAAGCGGGCGGCGGCTTTTAGTGGATATTCCGCCAGATACCGCCCCCATTCTGTGAACAGAATCCACCTGTACTGCTCTGATGTTGGGCTGACTTCACGCTGCAACTGATCTTGCGTATGCGGAGCTGGGGTCGCGGCTACATGAGCAGCCTGGGTGAGCTTCTCTTCTATGAGTGTTTCTAGCGGGAGGGAGGATTGCAAGTATGCCGGCGAAGCTCCAGCGTCCAGTTCGCCGGAGCCGTCCACTGTTGAGGCTGGTGCGTGCGAGATCCCTGATGATATGGGCTCCGATACCGATGTGGACTCCAATTCCGGTGCTAGAACAGGGAAGTAACGTCTATTGCTTGACGATTTGAAAAGCGTCTGGCAAGCAACTGGTGCGCACGCGACCCCTTCTTTCTGTCAGGCTTCAAGGATGCCGTTCTCGTAACGCTGGCCACGGCGGTGGGATTGTCGTCCATGGACCAAACGAAGATGCTCGCGCATATGTGTTTCAGAGCGGCATACATACGGTGGCTTCTGTTCCTCGCAGCAGAGGCACAAAATGTTATCAAGATGGAGGGGAAGGTGAGGGATTGCTGGGTCTTGCGGGCTGGGCTGTAGGTTCCGGATAACGTTGCGGTCACCGATGGGAGAAAGGTCTTGGAAGGATTCCTCGTACTGCTTAAGCTCTTGTTTCGAAAGAGCGAGCTTCCTATGGAACATGCGGACATGGCTGCGGATGGAAGTCGCGAATACGGATTTGCACGACTTGCATATAAGTATGCGAAGGGCGGAGTGAAAGTATATAAGATCGAGTGACTCCATTGTGTCTTGTCGTCGTTTAACTTACACTTGTAAGTGCGTGGTAAGTGCGTGATGCGTACATACGCATGGTTAGGAATTGAAGCGTGGAGTTAGGGTCTTTTCAGCGTTGGCCTACAACCGATCACGCGACGCGGGTGCGCGTTTGACTCGTGCAATTTAGAGTTTTAAACCCTATGTGTAGTATCTATCTAATTGTATTAATTTTGAGATTTTTAATTGGAGGGAAAGAATAATCCCTGCAAGCGATGAACTCTAAAAACATCGGTTGGGTAGACTGCAAAGAGAATACAGGAATAGGCTATATAACTTAATGAAGATAAACATCTCTCTGACTAGGCCTGCGCTTTTTACACACCCTGTCCATCATCTGCCCAACAGCAAGCCTCTCCGAAAACATGCCTGAATACCCTGTTTTAATCAGCAAGAAGTTCAACAGCACCCCGTCTACAGAAAAGGGGCAGCATCCCGTACTGAACGTACAACTACAATCACATTCCGAAACCAGCACGACTTCAAGCCGCCAAATGCCCACCTCGTACTGATTCAACATTTCAGAAGACAATCCTATCACCCAACCCACGCAGTGGCCTTCACCAGACCAAAGCCTCAGGCCGGGACAAAGCTCTTCCTTTCCAAGCCTTTTCAAGGTTTCGGGAGGCTTGATCATAGCGTCTTCATAGGTGAAGGTCGCCTTGAACGGCATGCACCAGGCTCTAAACCGAAGAACTGGTCCTACTCCCTCCTGTGGCCATGCTATGTTCGCAGAGGACCACTCGTCATTTTTGCAGGGTTCTAGAGTTGGAGTTGTCTTCGCCCAAGATTCCCTTTGTACCAACCGCTTTTCGGATTGCCACCATATCTCAATGGGCCCAATGCAGGGGCAGGGACATGCACCCAACATGGTCGAAGTAATGGCATTTAGCTTGTGATAGAAGAAACCAATTGGTCCGATCCAGGCCATCCAGGACCAGCTCGGAACACCGTCGATCTTACGTCTTTTGGCCAACGTGGCAGGATGCCACAATAAGGCATAATCCAGGTATCTCTCAGGCAGTCCGTAGAGAAAGCACAGAGGCGGTTGGTGGCGTTGGCCCAAACCTTCGGCGATACCGCAGAAGGCAAGTTGGATGTCTGACTCGTAGGTCAGCTGTTTCGTGGTGTACTCTGTAGTAATCAATGCATACGTATCAAGCGTTGCTAAATCGAGCTCAAAGCTCTGCGGAGCTGGTGCAGATCCTAAAAAGTTCACCGAGCCGACTAGCGGACTTAGCTGTCGGAAAGATTCGCTGTATCCTTGGACCTTTTGCCAGCGGCTCACTGAGTCCATTAACCACAGTCCTGATGGACATTGTAGCAGCGCGTGATCCGCAAAGTCGTAGAGGATTCTTGGCGATAACACGCGTTCTTGGAATGTCCACCCTCGACTTCCATAAATCGAATTTAGGAGCCGGCTGACTAGTTGTCCGCATCTAGATCGGGCTCCGAGATACTGGGATCGACTAGCAGTCCTGGGATATGGATTGAGGACTGAGAGATGTGACGTGGCATCTTTAGCCTCGGCTGCCACGATGGTCAAGTAAGACTGACTATAAATAGCAGCCATTTGCGCAATCTGGTTGTTCTTGTGCGAGAGATCGTCCTGGACGATGCATAAAGCATCAACCCAGAGAAACTGGATTTTCAGGCCGCGGACTAACTTCATACTATGCCGTATGATAGTCGGTATTTTGTCAAGATAGCCCTGAAGCGCACCATCCTCCATCAGCTTAGAGATGTTCGCTTTGGTGGCATAGAACTGCTGCACGCCACCCCAGACATAGCTGAGAGCGATATATCGCACTTTGGTCGTCATCCAGACAAGCCGCATTGCGTCGACATTGATGAGGATGATGTCGCTACCTTGTCTACCAGCCATGCCTTGCCTGGTACACATTGGGCCGTGGTATCGGCGGCATTTCTCAAGCTGGGAACGAATCTCTGCTAGGCGGACGTCTGAGCGCTTTCGGAGTCTATCTTCTTCCGCTGTCGCAGGGCTGTCTGCTCCCGCTCGCGTGGTCATCGCTACGAGTCGCGCAGCTGGTTAGGTTGCAAGCTGGGAATCATCAGGTTAAGTTCAAGGAGTAAGGATTCCCCGCTCTTGGCTCCTTTTTCTACCCTCTCAGATTACTGCGCTTAAGGTGTTATGGCCCATATGCAGCCTCATGCATGGTAAGCAGTTAGGACGGATTGAATGCGCCACGCACTGCCACAAGAGAGCCCGCGAGCCTAGCCCCTATTATAAAGGATATAAGATATAAAGTGCAAATTAGTTATAATATATATAATAATTAGTGCTATACGTTATATTATTTTAAATAACATAAAGATACTTCTTTATATTTCTAATTAACGTTTATGATAAGCGAGTGTCACAGATAAGCGAGTGTCACAAAAATCCCTCATCCTACATCTCAACCATCTAATCAATTAATTCTCAACCACCCAGCATGCCACAACCTAATAAAGAGGCTAGAATGCTTCTAGCTCTTCAGGCCCTTCAAAATAACCCAAAACTCAGTATTCGGCGCGCCGCAGAGATCTATGAAGTTCATTACCGTACCTTACAACGCCGCCAACATGGCATTAAATCACGATGCGATACTATCACGAAATCTCGGAAATTATCTAATCTAGAAGAAGATATTATAATTCATTTCATTCTCAACCTAGATTCACGAGGATTTCCTCCGCGACTGGACTTTGTTGAAGAAATGGCTAATTCTCTGCTCGCTGACCGCAACGCGATACCCGTCGGCAAGCGCTGGGCTCATAACTTCGTGAAACGACAACCAGAGCTTAAGACGCATTCTTTTCGTAAATACGACTATCAGAGAGCTAAATGCGAAGATCCGACTATTATTCGCGACTGGTTCAGGCTCGTACAGAACACAATCGCGAAGTACGGTATCCGATCAGATGATATTTGGAACTTTGATGAGACCGGCTTTCTTATGGGTATGATTACGAGCGGAAAATTTGTCACAGGTTCACAAAGGCATGGAAAGCCAAAATCAGTACAGCCTGGAAGTCGAGAATGGATTACAGTCATTCAAGCGATTAATGCGGAAGGCCAGGCGATCGAGCCGTTCATTATTGGCGCGGGCCAATATCACCTTGCCAATTGGTACCAAGAAGCTACTCTCCCAGACGGCTGGGTCATTGCAACGAGCCAAAATGGCTGGACAGATAACGAACTAGGTCTCGAGTGGCTAAAGCACTTTGATCGATCTACAAGTAAGCGAACAAACAGTCGCTATCGTCTTCTGATCCTTGATGGCCACGAAAGCCACCACTCGGCCGATTTTGAGAGATATTGCGAGGCAAATAAGATTATTACACTCTGTATGCCGGCTCATTCTTCTCACCTACTCCAGCCTCTTGATGTCGGGTGCTTTGGGCCTCTAAAAAAGGCATATGGTCGAGAAATTGAGCATCTAATCAGAAGGTCTATAACCCATATTTCAAAGACCGAGTTCTTTCCTGCCTTTTACGCCGCCTTTCAAGTCGCAATCACAGAAAGTAATATCCGGGGAGCTTTTAGAGGAGCTGGGCTTGCTCCTTTTGACCCAGAAAATGTAATCTCAAAGCTTGATGTGCAGCTACGGACTCCAACGCCTCCCGAGGAGGTTACTGAACCCTCGACCCCGTGGGTTTCAAAGACGCCAAAGACAGTACTTGAGGCCCAATCTCAGTCTGCTTATCTAGAAAGACGAATCAGGAGGCATTATAGCAGCTCTCCGGAATCAATCGTACAAGCTGTGAAGTGTTTTGAGAAGGGAACAAATATAGTTATGCATAAGCTTACCTTATTAGAGGCCAGGGTCAAAGACCTTGAACAGGCAAATAAGATACTTAGCCGGCGCCAAAGGGCAAAAAGGACTAGATTGCAGAAAGGAGGGGCAATGACTATAGAGGAAGCAAGGCAAGTAATTGACCAGATGGATGTTGATACGCAGATAGTGGCCGAATCATCAAGAAGTGGTGGTCAGGGAAGTTCGGCGCGACCGGGTATTCGGCGTTGTAGTGTATGCGGCAAGGCCGGGCATAATGCAAGAACCTGTCAGGAGGGTATTTAGGCATCTGGAGAAAAGTATAGTAATTAGTTTTAATTAATTAGATAGTTCATTATGTACTTATAGTGATTTTTATCTTGATAGGTAAGGTTTTTGTGACACTTGCTTATCTGTGACACTCGCTTATCATAAACGGTTAAAGTAATTATTATTATTTAATGTTATTACTACTAGTTATAAGCTATAACGTGTATGATAAGTGAGTGGAACAGACAAGGGTACGGAACACTTCAATTTTATACCTTAAAGCGGGATTTTAAAAGAATTCTTCAACATCTAACGTGTATGATAAGCGAGTGAGCCAGACAAGCAAGTGAGCCAAAAATCCCTCACCTTACAACATTATAATTCAATCAGCTATATCTCAACCAACAAATATGCCACAGTCCTCAAATGAAGCTAGAATCCTTCTTGCCCTTCAGGCCCTTCAAGATAACCCTAAACTTACAGTCCGACGGGCGGCAAATATCTACGATGTCAACCGTAGTACCTTAGGTCGCCGCCGGCATGGCATTCTTTCAAAGCGTGATACTCCCACAAAGTCACGGAAACTATCTGATCAGGAAGAGCAGATAATAGTCCAATTCATTTTAGACCTAGATTCGCGAGGATTTCCCTCGCGACTATCGTATGTGGAAGATATCGCGAATTCTCTATGTGCCAACCGCGATATACCACCTGTTGGCAAGCGCTGGGCTTATAACTTCATTAAGCGACAACCAGAGCTAAAGACACGTCAATTTCGGAGATATGACTATCAGAGAGCTAAATGCGAAGATCCGACTATTATTCGTGGCTGGTTTCGGCTCGTAGAGAATACAATCGCAAAATATGGTATCCGATCAGATGATATCTGGAACTTTGATGAGACCGGCTTTATGATGGGCGTAATTGAGCCCGGAACAGTTGTTACAAGCTCCTATAGGCAAGGAAGACCAAAGCAAGTACAGCCTGGAAACCGCGAATGGATTACTGTGATCGAGGGGATTAATGCGGAAGGCCAATCGATCCCGCCGTTTATCATTGGTGCAGGTAAGGATCACCTCGCCAATTGGTACCAAGAATGCGACCTTCCCGGCGATTGGGTTATTGCATTGAGTGAGAAAGGATGGACTGATAATAAGCTGGGCCTTGAGTGGCTAAAGCATTTTGATCAGGCTACAGCTAAGCGAACGAACAGTCGCTATCGCCTCTTGATCCTTGATGGTCATGAAAGTCACCACTCCGTCGAATTCGAGGAATATTGCAAGGAGAACAAGATTATCACGCTCTGTATGCCTGCTCATGCCTCTCATCTACTTCAGCCTCTTGACGTAGGGTGCTTTGGGCCGCTGAAAAAGGCATATGGTCGAGAAATAGAGCATCTGATCAGATGCTTTATAACCCATATTACCAAGACCGAGTTCTTTCCTGCCTTTCATGTCGCCCACCAAGCTGCTATTACAGAAAGCAATATTAAGGGAGGTTTTAGAGGAGCTGGACTTGCTCCCTTTGACCCAGAAAATGTCATCTCGAAGCTTGATGTGCAGCAGAAAACGGATAGATTGATGTTGGCCGTCTTGGATGCGGTCCAGGCATTAACGCCCAGAGCCAAACCGTCGCCATACGCAAAACGATGGTGGACCAATGACCTCACACAGCTGCGGCATGTATACACGTACTGGAGGAATCGAGCTCGAGCCGCAAGGCGTGCGGGACAGAACACTGCAGATCTCGAAGACACGGCAAAGGCTGCGGCGAAGCAATACCACGATGCTATCCGACAACGGAAGAACACGCACTGGAAGGAGTTTCTGGCAGACAATGACAACATCTGGAAAGCAGCCAAGTACTTGAAGTCTGGGGATGACGCAGCTTTCGGAATGGTACCGCAGCTCGTCAAAGCAGATGGAGCAGCAACAACGAGCCATAAAGAGCAAGCCGAAGAACTGCTGGCGAAGTTCTTCCCGCCATTGCCAGACAATATCAAAGACGAAGGACCGCGGCAACAAAGAGCCCCAGTAACGATGCCCGACCTGACTTTGGAAGAAGTGGAACGTCAACTGTGGGCGACAAAATCATGGAAGGCACCAGGAGAAGATGGGCTACCAGCGATTGTCTGGAAGCAGATCTGGCCCTCGGTGAAACACGACGTCCTCGCCATCTTTCAGGCATCACTGAAGGAAGGCGTGATACCAGACCAGTGGAGACATGCTCGAATCATCCCACTTAAGAAGCCAGGTAAAGATGATTATACGATCGCGAAAGCGTGGAGGCCAATCTCGCTTCTCGCCACATTCGGTAAGGTGCTGGAATCGGTCGTCGCCGAGAGAATCTCCCACGCGGTGGAGACTCATGGACTTCTTCCGACCAACCACTTCGGTGCGCGCAAGCAGCGGTCAGCGGAGCAAGCCCTCGTACTTCTACAAGAGCACATCTTCTCGGCTTGGCGTTCACGCCATGTCGTGAGCCTCGTCAGTTTCGATGTGAAAGGCGCATACAATGGTGTGTGCAAAGAGAGGTTGCTGCAGCGGATGAAGGCGAGAGGGATCCCCGAGGGTCTCTTGCGCTGGATCGATGCCTTTTGTTCAGAGCGAACTGCAACCATCGTCATCAATGGCCAGAGTTCCGAAAGCCGACCTCTACCACAAGCAGGACTTCCGCAGGGGTCGCCCTTGTCGCCGATACTGTTCTATTTTTCAACGCAGATCTAGTGCAGACTCAGATCGATAGGAATGGTGGTGCCATCGCCTTCGTCGACGACTACACGGCGTGGGTATCGGGACCGACAGCCCAAAGCAACCGGAGAGGGATACAAGCAATAATTGACAAAGCTCTTGACTGGGAGAGACGCAGCGGGGCGACGTTTGAGGCGGAAAAGACGGCGATCATACATTTCACCAGGTACACAGGTAGAGTAGACTCAGAACCATTTACTATTAAGGGTGAGAGAGTCTTTCCGAAGGATCGGGTCAAGATCCTGGGGGTCATCATGGACTCACGGCTTCACTACAAGCAACACATCGCAAGGGCA
>LBNR01000113.1:0-24022 GCA_001262555.1 Fusarium nygamai
TGAGCTGGAAGGAGGCTCAGATTGGGACGTGGTGAAGGTTCTAATCATCGAGGATTGAGAGACTCAGGAGTGGATAGCTTGCTGATGGAGAGAAAACTTGATGGCGTCGCATTGGTTACCAAGGTAAGATTAAGGGCGAGCTAAGCTCGAGGTGTCGGATACGAGGGTGGTAAGTCAAGATGAATGATGATTTCAAGATGAAGAACAGATTATTGATTGATTCATCCCTGTCCCCTCGTCTTCTTCGTCCTCATTATATTTGACGAGGAGAGGCTACGATACTAGACCTGCCGAACCTGCAACAGATCTGTAACACCCCTCTGACTCTTGTGGTGCACTCGTGTGACAATCTGGGAGAGGCATATGCAACACGAGGTACTTAGGAAGCTCTGACAGAATTCTGCCGACACTAACAAAAACGAAATTGACGAATCAGGTGTTACAAAAAGTCATGCCCCCCTAAGGATCATGCCCGCGTATCAATTCGTCATGCCCCCCTATCAATTGCCATTCATATAGCCATGTCTGCTGCCGACGCCAAAGGGTTGTAAGGCTAACTTTGTAGATTTTTGCGGCGCGTCGGAGACTTAATTTTGGGTCATTTTGAAGGGCTTGAAGAGCAAGCAGGATATTAGATTCTTTATTTAACTGTGACATATTGGGTGATTGAGAATCAATTGGTCAAATAGAAATGATGTAGGTTGAGGGATTTTTGTACCACTCGCTTGTCTGTTTCACTCGCTTATCATGTACGTTAATGGATGTTTTATTGCGACAGTACGAGAAGTATAAGGTCGGTGGCGATGTTTTTTCTTTTATCTAATTGATCGGTTAACGTACATGATAAGCGAGCTGGACAGACAAGCGAGCGGGACAGTATACTGTGCAGCTAAAAGTAGCTTACCCTACAGCATTTTAGTACTTAAATAAATTAGCTAAAAATCTAAAAAAAAATATTACTTAAAATAGTATAATTAGTTATACTAAAAAGTACTTTTTAAGGATTTTTAATTATTTTATTTTATATAGAAAACCTTAAAATACAGTATAAATTACAGTGTAAATAGGCTTTAAAGTTTATAGCTATATAGGATTTTCTTAAAATTTTAGGAAAATTAATATAGCTTATTTTAGGAGTTATATATAAGCTATTAAAATCTTGGCTATTTTAAGCTTAATTTGAATTTTTGAGAATTATTTAAAAAACTGCCTTTAAGGTGAAAAGTGGGGTGTCCCGCTCACTTGTCTGTCCAGCTCGCTTATCATGTACGTTAACTAATTGTCTTATTTAGGAGCTTTATAGTTCAATGGAAAACCATGATCCCCACATGGTACACTGCATCGATATGGGCTGGTTTGTCCTTAATAAGTACTACACCTTATCAGACCAGACACCTCTGTATGCCGCCGCACTCCTTCTCGATCCCCTCGAAACGAAGAAAATACGCTGAGCGGAATTGGCAAGAATCCTGGCACGCGCCTGCTATTGCTGCTGCCCAGCAAATTTGGCTAGATGAATATAATGCCGCGCCAATCCCAGAATCCTTGCGGGTGCCTCTAGGTGTCTCCTCTTCATCTGGGAGGTAGCGCAACGAGCTGGATGAGTTGTTGAGCGATATTGCTGTTACTGGCCCTATCTTAGATGACGCCGATGACTTCGAAACCTTTATTGATGCACCACCGACCCGGATAGCTGGCTCTCCTCTCGAGTGGTGGCTACATCGAGATCAAAGGAAAGCATATCCGCGGTTATCCCGCATGGCAATTAATATCCTCTCAAACCCTCCTGAATCATCTGATGTTGAGTCTCACTTCTCATCGGTGCGGCGTACGCTATCATGGGATAGAGAGAGCATGACCTGCGAGAACCTGGCGAAGGTTGAGTGTGTGGGCAACTGGATGCGCGAGGGTATCATTATGCCCAAGTCTCACGGCGGCAGGGGCGTTATTTCGAGCGTTGCTGTTGAATTTAGCGTTGAAACAGAGGCAGAGGACTTTCTAGATTAAGCCACTTTGTTCTTTCCTCTAGCCTGCAAGAATTATATGTGGTTTATCTGGATATCAACCTTGCTAAAGTGGCTATGTGGCTGTATGGATATCTACCTGGATATATCGATATCCAGATAATTTCTCCCACTTATCTGGATATCGATATGAGGGCCAGAATTTCGGTGGATATCGATATACGCAGGTCTGCACACAGGCGAGAATATCGCCGGGCAAATTATCGAGATCATTCGGGAGTACGAGATCAGTGATAAACTCGGATATTTTACACTGGATAATGCCGGTAACAATAAAACCTCGATGGGGGAGCTTGGATTAGAATTTGGCTTCGAGTGGGAGAAGCGATGGGTTCGCTGCATTGGCCACGTTGCCAACATAGTAGTGAAAAGGATGCTGTATGGCAAGAACCCGGATGCTTTCGAGAAAGAGGTCTTCGAAGGACTTCACACGGCAGCGAAGGAGCATGAAGTCTGGAGGAGGCGAGGCTCTGTTGGAAAATGGCATATCTTTGCTGTTGTAGGTGGCTGAGTCCCCGGCTTTATTTGTTATACTCAAGAAGACCTAGGAGGTGAGCAGATCGGACACGTGGACCGATATGCTCAAGAAGGTACAGGCTGTCGAGAGCCAACTCTCTGATGACGCTCAGTTCAAGAAACACCGTCCAGTTGGAGTTGTGGTCGACAATGCTACCCGGTGGCTTTCTCAATTCTCGATGATTGAGCGCGCTCTCGTCTTAAGGCCATTTTATAATTCTTTTGTCCAGAGAGCGTCAAACGAGCGGGAGAAGGTCAACTTGACGAGAGCTGGCCACATCGAAAAGGGCTCCAAGCTTCCCTTCTTCCTGAAGGAAGAGAATCGCGTGACGGCTGATGATTGGCATGTGCTCGGGACTCTTTACGACATTTTGCTTGACTTCCAGCTGGTTGTGAGAGGCCTTGAGGGTGATGGACAGGGAAAACACCGGAGAAAGGTCGAGGAAAACGAGATCGACCCTCCACTGTCTGGTAAGCCTTAGACTTCTCAAAAGCGGCCCGATTCTTATTCTAACAGCTGACTTGTACAGGAACAAGCTGGGATCTTATTCACGCATACGAATTTCTTCTCGAAACCCTCGAATCCGCGAAAAGAGCAGTCGCCAATTTTCCGGACGGCCATCACCTCGCTGTCAACACCAACCTTGGTTGGCTCAAATTGAACGAATACTACGAGCATCTGAACGATAGCCCCCTGATCTATGGCGCCGCAGTTCTTCATCCTGCCTACCGGTGGGCACTGTTTGACGATTTGTGGGGAGACGACGACGAAAGACAGTTGTGGATTACCAAGGCGAAGGAGATGGTCCAGAATCTCTGGGGGAGAGAGTATAGGGACCTGGAGGTTGATGACGCAGAGATTGAGCTGCCTGCCAATAAGCGGCTGAAGACCTCAAGAAACAGGTTCACAGCGTGGCGCACAAAGAAGCGAGGACTGACGGCTGGAGGGATTTCTGTTACCGAGTCGCCAATTCAATCCCCAGCTCAATCCCCTAGGTCCTCAGTTGGCGGTCTGGATCTTGATGAATACGAGCAGTGGCAGCGTGATATCGAGGATGCTGATGCTTCTGTCACAGATCCCTACGAATACTGGCACATAAGGCGGCTCAAATACCCCCGGTTGTCTAGGATGGCCTTGGATCTGCTTACTGTGCCACCAATGTCAGCCGAGTGTGAGAGGCTATTCTCGACCACTGGCCGCATGGTTACCAAGAGCCGCAATAGGCTAGATGCCAGTACAATTGGGCTTTGTCAGACACTACGGAGTTAGTTGCGTGCCGGTTTGATCGGGTCGCTAGATAGGATTCTATTCGACGTCACCAAGTGTCGCAGGGTAGGCATTAGTAATCTAGCTATACCCGTTGGCTCGAGCCGGGGGGGGGGGCCAACTAAGCAAGCTTAATTGGCCACAAAAGTGCGATACAGGCACAAAAGGATGATACATTCAGCGGGGTCGCTTTTGGGTGTGATTTTCATGATTTTACATACCCTGATACTCTCATATCGTCTCAATTGGCTCAAATTGATAAATAAGCCTCATTTGAAGCTGCTCGTGATACTGAATTGACTATTGACTATAGCTGTGTGGGGGATATGACTGTGGCGGCAGCCAACTGGGCCTGATTTAAGGAACGATTTCCCTGCTAAAGTGGGCGGCAATTTGTTCCCCTTCCCCTGTGACTATGGCCTCCGCAAGCTGCCTTTCCCTCTGTATGAGATCTCGTAGAGACTCGCGATACTGTATTTGGTGTTGTGAGGGGCAGGGCGTTGAGGGGACTGAGGGCAACGATGACTGGGGAGGTGACTCGTAGTCAGGCAGGCAGGGCGGTGATGAGGGCATCACGACTTCGCTGTTGGAGCCGAAATCGCTGGGGCATGATGTTTCTTCAGGCCTTGTGAGGTGAAAAGAGACGGAATCGTCACTGTGAGGGAGGAGGGAAAAATCTACTTGTTTAAGAGGCTTCGCTGCAAAGGCTGCGTTGCGAATAGACTCACGAAGATCAGGAGGGTGTTGTGTATCTATCATGAAGCCGTCAGTGACTTCACTGAGGGCTTCAGTCATAGCTGACCGCTGTGTATCCATAGATAAATAGTCATTCTTCTTCCCTGTGACTTCTAACCACTTCTTGAACTGTAGCTTTTTCGTGATGCCTTTAACTATGACTTCTTTGTTATCTCGCCACTCTTGTTTTAACGCCTCGAGCTCTCGGATAAGCTGTGATCGTTGTTGCCGAATCTCGGACCGTATGCTCTTCTTCTGACTTTCTGCAATGTACTCATCTTGCTGCTCGCGAAGCTCCTGTAATGAAACCGTGTTAATATAATCAGAAGCACCTCGGGCACGTTTTCCTCGCTTTCTCTCATGGTATCTTTTCTCGATACGAGCTCGGCGGTCATCTACATGCCTTGTAAGGTGATCTTCAAGCAAAATAGCTTCGCTGACGATTTTCTGAACATGCACAAGTCCCTGACGCGTTGGGGAACTGAGGATATCGTGATATCGGTCTCTGAGGCGTTGTGTGGTTGCGGAAGCTGTTGTGAACCTCGTTTCTGACGGCAGAAGTGAGAGAAAAGCAGGATTAACAGTCTTCTTCATCTTTAGCTTCTTCCTAAGGAGAAATTCAACCGCCGGCCGGTCTGTAGGTGGGAAAATCCCTGACTTTTCAAAGCCCGAGATAATATGTGCTCGCGTGAAGCCTTCGTTGAAGATCTCCTGAAAAATTAATATTAATATGTGAAAAGAGGGGTTATTAAGAGAAGGTCAAGATATAAGCCTCCTACCTGAAAAGCTCCTGCAAAGTCACGGCGGTTAAAGGTCAGATTTCCCTTCCTTAACGCCTCACGAAGCTTCCTCTGATGTGCATTCTTCAGATATTGAAATACGCCTACATCCATAGGCTGGAGGATATGCGTTGAATGCGGCAGCAAGAAGGCCACGAGGATGTTGAATTTCATGCAGTATTCTCGAAAGGCGAAGGAGCCGTGACCGGCGAAGCCGTCGATAACGAGCAGCCTCCACACAGGACCTTCTTCTTTGATGGTTTCGGCATTCGGAGGGAGGCCATATTCTCTGAAGGCATTCCCAGGTTGTTGCAGGTGCTCATTACAGCCAAAATACTGTTCAAAATCGAGCTGACGGCGTTGAACAGTAGCTGACTTCTCCCAGGAATAGCGGTTGAAATGCTTCGCCTACTGCAGCGTTATCTCAGCATTGGAAAAGGCTGTATCTGACTGTGCAAATCGCATCTGAGAATCGCCCTCGATCTGAGCCCACTCCAGCGTTGGAAAGCTCTTGAAGATCAGCCACGGAGGAGTCGTATCGCCTGCAGCGCTGCCTGTGCCGATAACAGTACAGCTTTCTCGATCGGCAGGGGAGAAAACCTCTGTAGATGACTTCTTCTGTGTACGTACAATAAGGCATTCCACACGCTCTCGCAGAATTCCTACTCTAACTCCAGCTTGGTCAGCATTCCAACACTCAGAGGCACCGATTTCGAAGTTAGTGATAACTTCAGTGAGTCGTTGAAACCACTGCTTGGTCTCCTCAACGCCTGCTTCTTCATATTCCACTCGCGCGGCTTCCTTTGCCTTCAGTATCGATTTATCGAGCTCGGGATGATCGTCAAGGAAGCGCTGATACCACATTTTGCTAACTGGCTTTGCATCAGGATCTCGGCGGCGGCGCAGCGTATTTGCTGCATCTTCGACTTCGTATTTGGAGGCGGGCAGACCTGATCTTTGCATCCAGGTGACGAAGGCCACGATAGCTTCTTCTTCGTCATCTGTCAGCAGCCGGGGCCGCCCTATTCGAGTATCAGGAACTTCCTCGATGTTGAGGGTATTTGCAGCTTCGAGCTTCTTCGCGATGCGCCCGATGGTCGTGTGCTTGGAGCCTGGATAACGCTTCTCGGCTTCGCGAAGGGATAACGGTCGCTTGGAGGAATCACGAGCGAGGCCTCGTTGGAAGCGGAGGCGTGAAGAAACAACTGTCTGAGCAGCTCTGAGATTCACAGGTGAGTGCATAATGCAGATGTACGAAAAAATATGGTATATTCCCTAATTGATGTCTCTAAAATCTTGATTTTAGGTGAGGATAATTGAAAAATCGCGACAGCCGGCCGTGCGGGGCTGTATCAGCCTTTTGTGCCTGTATCGCACTTTTGTGGCCAACGGGTATGCTTTAAGTAACTGTGCGGGATGGAATACCCCGCACAAGAGATAACTTAAGACAACAATCAACATATTTTTGCTGCTGTTCAACACATTTTACTTTAACCCTTTAAGCACGCTCAGTGCGACAATTAGTCATTCGCGACGCGAAATTAGTCTTCCCCGCGGCATCCAATTTCTGCAAACGGGTCAGTAGACCGCACTCTATCCAGCATATCATCGGCACAAACGGCGCATCCTATCGAGCCTGTTACCCGTCAGCGGGACGACAAGGCGCAGCTGGCATATCGCAGCCGCTTTTGGAGCCTGATGTCAGGACAGCTGAGATTAGTCTGTGTGTGCGGCAGCTCGAGACCACCCCAAGGTGGTCCCAGCCAGATGAAGGGTGTGGTGGCGCCCGTCATCTGGCCGTGAGCATGTAAGAGAGCAAGAAAAGGTAACAAAAGAAATGTGAGGAAGATAAAGAGGGAAGGAGAGTCGCGAGTGCTTCTCAGGTCGTCGTCGCCTAATAGCGAGGGCAAATCTTTCCAAAGAACGCGCTGTCCTTAGACAGCTCGATGAACTTGGTGAAGCCTTTTCCTATTGCAAGGTTCACTGCTGCATTCGGTGAGGGTGCAAGCCTCATCCGATGACGCGGCGGTACCTTTCTGCAGTAGAAGATGTGATCCGGTGCTTTGCGTCGGCCACATGAGCAGACCAGGCGTGCATCATCGTGGTTGAATCTTTCGTGATACGCGGCGAAGTCCCCGTGAAGGGATCTCGCTGCCAGCAGATGGTGCAAGGCTGCTCGCGGGAGCGAGAGCTCCGGTGGGCAGCCTGTGGTCGCCTTGAGATTCAGTCTCTTGTACTGCTCAAGAGGGAGGTGGGCCACCATGCTTCGAATGCTTCTTTCGGCTGTTGTCTTGCGATCCTTCGGAGGTAAGCCAGTGTCGGTTGAGCACCTTCGGGCTCGGGTAGCGATGATGCTACTTTTGCCAGTTTGTCGGCCTGTTCGTTGCCGGGGATGTCAGTGTGTCCTGGCATCCAACGAACCTGTGTGGCTCCATGCCATGCCGCTAAAGCCTGGAACTCGAGAAAAACGTCTTGAGAGGAGTCCGATGGTGTGCCCCGTAAGCACGCGGCGGCCGCGAGGTTATCTAGGCATATGTGAATCTTTTGTGTTGCTGAGTCTCGCTGGTTTAGGGCAGCCTTCAGGCCCTCTAATGCCCCGGTAGCTTCAGCATCGAAGACCTCAGCAAGTCCAAGGCGACCTGATCCGTCAAGGATTGGGACATTGTTCTGATGAATGGTAAGGCCGTAGCTGGCCGCCCCTTCCGAAGACAGAGAGCCGTCCGAGTATACCACCAAGGTGAGCGGGTCGAGTGACTCGACCCAGCGGGAGAAAGCATCGGCCGATTTGTCTTTCGACGCTGCCTGCAGCGGAGGCATCTGTTCTTGATGGAAGCATCGCTGAACGAGCTTCGGCCGCGTACAGGATGCCAGGAGTTCGTGTGTGCGTTGAAGACGTGTCCTGAATCTACTTTCTGTCTGTATTTGGTATCTTCGCTTGATGAGGTCGTGGTAAGTAGGTTGTCGGGGCGGGCGCGTTCGGTTCGCCAGAGGATGAGCCTCATCTCGCGATTTGAGTCGCGCGGAGAACCTAAGTCGCCTCGCGTCTAGCAGTTGGTCAACTGGTGGTATCCCGCTTTCTCTGTGGAGGATAGTGATGGGTGTCGTCTTCCAGACGGGCAAAATGGCCTTCATGGCCTGGTTCATGGCTTTCGTCATTATTTGTAGGAGATGCTGATTGCTCGATGGCAGGTCTTTCGCAGGCTGGTTCCACTGCGGCCTGGTTCTCCCTGGATACCACGCCTCGGAGCCGTGGAGCAGCACTGGCTCGACACATGCTCTGACGGCACTTCAAACGGCGCTCGGCAGAGGGCCATGTATCGTGTTAGTGAGCCCGCGTAGATGATAGGCTACTGCCTTCGCTTTCGCTGCCCACTTTTCGACATGGATCCGGAAAGATAATCTGCTGTCCAGCCAGATGCCAAGCCAGCGTAGAGCCGACTCGGGGTGTCTCTCGTCATCGCCGTGACGCACTGCCGGAGCGGTCCTGAGTTTACTGCGAGAGAAGTGCATGACTTCGGTCTTTTCGGGGGCGAAAGAGACGCCGTTTGCTGCGCCCCAGCGAATCATTTCCCCGATGGACTTGGATGCCGCAGCCGCAGTTTTCACTACTGTATCACTGTGAACAGCATGGCTGTGTCGTCTCTGTAGCCGAAGCGGCCTCCGGGGTTACTTAGCCGGTAGATGGGTTCCGTGTAGAGCAGAAAGAGTATCGGCGATACCGGCGACCCCCGAGGGAGGCCGCACTGAAGGGGAGAAGAGGGCGTGACGGTGTCTTGGTACCTAACACGCGCAGACCGGCCGCCCATGAAGGAGCCAGCCCAACGAGCCAAATGGTTAGGCCAGCCCTGTTCACGAAGGCGCAGGACGAGCCTGTTGCGCATGACGGTGTCGAAAGGACCTTGGACATCCATTGTGACTAGAGTCGCCACCTTCTTACGTGCGAATGCTTCTTCGATGTCGTGGACCAAGGCGGTCACCAGGTCTGTTGCCGATCGCTTCGGGAGCGCTCCAGCTTGCTGTGGGTGCAGGACGTTGTAGTGCACCGCTGCCCAGGCTAGACGGCGTGCGATCAGTCGCTCGAGTCCCTTGCCGAGGCAGGAGAGCAGTGTACCCACAAATGTCTCTACAGATCCACAAGTTATCCAGGGTACGTTGCCACTTCTCTGCCCTGTATGTGGAGCTACAAGACCTCCCAGCGCCGAGGCAGTCGAGTCCCATTTTCGGAGGCAGCACAAGCTCGCGGGGCTGCAGAGAAACAGATGCTATTATTTTGCGACATTACTGTAACAGCGTCTCCGCACCATTTACGTCGTCTTTGGCGAACTCCTTAGCTAACAGCCTGATCAAGCCACCTGATACTACAGCAGTCCGCCTTGTTTCGTACGGCGACCTCCATGTTGTGAAAGGTCGGACTACTTTGACCATCAGTCTAGGTTGCCTGCATGTGACTGGTTATTCCAGGTGACATACCAATCGCTCATAATGCTGGCTGAAAGGGTGGCAGTTTCCAAGGCTGTGGCGACTGTTTTGACGATACCGGTAGGCTCAGACGCTGGGTGGCAACCACCAAACCTTCAAGGACTTGGCATATTCTTGGCATGAAACCATGATTCCGTCGTGATTTTGATCTGACCTCGATATGCCCCAGCATGATATGTCATCGGGGACCACTGCTGCAACCACCTGATATGTCAGTGAGACTAGATATGATGAAACAATACTGTGGGAGTAAAAGGTGTTGTTTTTGAAAGGTCTGAGTTACATGTGTCTGTAAGGAGCAGATCGGACCATTTTAGTCATACGGTCTCAACAAGATCAACCATGTCTCAACGTATCCATCGAACAGGTCAGAATTTAACCACGAGGATATAAGCGAACAACAATAGATCATGAGGTCCATCGCAGACAACCCGGTCCAGCCGAGCGACAACGGTGCTTCAACGTCAGGGTTTCCGATACCGATTCTACCGGTAGTGGTATTTAGCTTCATCCTAGGTGTCCCGTTCCTATTTATCATCCTGTACATTGCTCCTTCCAAATTCATGCGTTCCATGTTATGCTGATAAACAAAAGCCATTTAGTGAGATTAATACGAAGAAATCGCCATCCCCAGAGAGATGTCGAGAGTACAAACACGATACCGACGGAGACGGTCGATCTACGATCGCTTAATGACGCCAATCCTTCACAGAAGTACAAGCATGTCGAGGAGTTTAAGAGGCAGGGAACATGGAATTCAACCCAGACCAGCTCAGCTGAGGTTTGGTGCGTTTGCAAAAGATGCAGCTTTCCTCACAATACTGACGTCTTTGCAGTGCAATCTGCCTCGAGGTCCTAGTGGATGAAGACAACATCCGGCAATTGAAATGCAAGCATCTGTTTCATATGTGCTGCATCGACCTTTGGTTCCAAAAACACCATGTCGACTGCCCATTATGCAAGGCGACACTCCTTCCAACCAGAGGATGCGATCCAGGACCAGCATAAGCTCGTTAGGCGAAGATGTATGCGGGTGAGGTTTGGGTGCCGCGTATAAGCAGAGGAAAAACAGCCAGGATTTGCGATACCGGGGTTCAGACAGCTAGAGATGGATACACGAAAGTCCTCTAAATGGAGATTGTGACTTAGCAAAGTCGATTTGGACTTCCCACAACGTATGTAACAAGCTCTCTAGCTTTCCGAGAGCTTTCCGAGAGCTTTCAGTTCTTCTTTTATTCAATGTAATCAATTTGTTGGTATCGCACTGAGCGTGCTTAAAGGGTAAAAGTGAGTATGATGAGCAGCAGCAAAAATGTGTTGATTGATTGTTGTTCGTTTTCCGTGCGGGGTATTCCATTCCGCAGAGTTATTTAAAGCATACAGCTAGATTACTAACGCAGTTGTTTCCTGAGGCCGTGAAGATCATGCCTACCCTGCGACAGTTGGTTTCCAAGCACGCTTCTGGACGAATAAGGCCTGTGCCCCATACATGAAGCGTGTCAGCTCCTGAATTTTTCCCTACTTCACCAACAAGTCTTATTTTACGAAATAATGACTTCTCAGCGCCCTGGCATTAGCGCTTCCTTCACGGCTACATCATCCCAGATTTCCCTAGCCCCTGATTTGTCGGTTACCAGCGACAACGGAGATTCTGATGTCGGAGAGACATCTATTTCGCCGTTGTTAACCTCTCAATTTAAGAAGAAGAAGCGTATGTCGAAGATATGGGATCATACGCCCTTCGAAAAGTATCAGATCGTCCGTAATACGGATGGTCAGATTATACGGCGTTGCAAGTACTGTAAAGGGAAGCCTGCTGAAAGCGGGGCTGTTGGAAGGCTACGACGGATTGTTGAAGGAGATGGCCGATGATATGGCAGAAACAATGGTTTAATGGTGGTGGGCTTTTGGTAGATAGATGCCATCTATCTATATCTATATGTAGCCGACATCTATCTATCTATCTTGCAATCCATGACCGAGCACCTACACCTATCTACTTGAGACGTTGGTAGATAGATGTAGATAGATTCCCCACCCTGGGCGATACCTACAGATCAAATACTTATTGTCTCCATCCGTTGTAAGTTTCGCGCCGTGCCTGTAGGTCGCTAAAGGCTGACTTGGATTTGATAGCGCGCTTATGGGGCTGCCGGTATTGGAGGCGATATTATCGCTGCTTGCTCTCCTGAGGTTCGACATTCTTGGCAACTTGCCCAATGCGTTAATTTAGCCAAGTAACTTCAAATTAACTCGAATAAGCCAAAAAAAAATAAACGGCTTGCTTGTGGTTAATCGGAAGAGTCCTTAAACTTGTGATTGGTCGTTACATAATCAAGCAACGGCGGCAGTTAAGTCAAACAACTTGTGTATTGGACACATGAATTGAAATTGAATGGCGTTTCTGGGTCAGACGAGGATACGGTGCCATCGGAGGCAGATCCTTTAAGTCGTCGAAGGCTGCCTTGAAGTTCGAAGTTCTCGCGCTGGAGCTCATTGCTCTCTAGTTCCAGCGCTTGTATACGCTTGCGAGCCATTTCAAGAACCTCGCCCTTGCTCACTCGGCGGTCCAGATTGCTTATGCCATCCCATTCATTATCGTCTCCATTGCTGTTGTCACTTTGCCGGGCTTTCGTCGGCAAAGCATTAAGAAGGGATTCGAATTGAGCATTGAGGCGGTTGCGGTAATGCTTTTCGACGCGGTTATGGGATGCTCGAGCCCGGCGCTCTTCTGGAGCGCCATTGAGTTTATTACGGTTGTTTTTGGATATTCGAGAGGCAATGCGAAGCTGTCTCCGACGATTCGATATTGTCGAAGTCGTGGGTGCCATGGATGTAGGCTTTGAACTAATACAGGTGTGGCTGGTCTGTGAAGCAGGGCTGGGGCTAGCTACGTCAGATAGCGAAGGAGCACTGGCATCAGTCTACTATTGCCACCTTGAGAAGCGTCAGATGTATTATGGGCCTCTCTCTTTTTTCTTCGCGTTCGAGGAGTTCTTATTGGTTGCGAAGCAGGTGTTGGGCTGTTATCTTGGGGCGCCTCGTCTAGCTCAGCCCTAGGATTATTCGTGACCTGCCCAATGGGTATCGATACTCTCGGAGTGCTAGTTCCGTGATTCAAAGTATCATCCCAGTGGCCAGGAAAGCCACTATCATAGTGGCCACAAGGTTGTATGCTGGACAGTGTGACAAACTCGCTGCTGTACGCGAAATCGGCGTCTATCGGCGCCTGCGGGAGATGGCTGTGATGTCCGCTTGTGTTGTCAGGGGCAGGGATCATAGTCCCTGGGACTATAAAGTTGAAAAGCGTCGGATTTAGCTGGGGATTTTGATCATCAACGCCGGATAAACCCCAAGCTATCGACATTGGGCCTGCCGGGGCAGGGTGATGCGGCTGCTGGTGGGTCTCCATCTCGGTCGGGTCTGGCGGTGGCGGCGGATCGCGATTGGTTCGATTTGGCCACGAAATGGGCTGCTGATGTTGAGAATGACCTGGTGGCGCCGGCGCTATCGTCTGTTCCAACGGAAGATGACAAACGTTAGCCTGTTTGATCTTTTTTAATTCTCTGGTCTCGAGTTCCAGTGTCTTCCTTCTTGCCTTCCATTCTTTTACTGTCCCGGTCTGGCCACTGGCCACTGGCCTGATGGCCGGTGTCACCATGTTTTAGTTGCTGGTCAAGGAAGCCTGACGCATTGACAGCAACACCTTGGACGTTCTAGCGCCCGCGTTGTCAAACACAACCTCCTACCTGAAATTATTTTGCGCAAAGAGAGAAGAAGACAGCTTCACGGCCAGCTTACGTACCTCTGGCTCTTCCATGAGAAAGTCATAGAATGACTGGTCCTCACTGTGTTTCACTGCCATGGTAGGGCCAGGGAATGGGAGAATGCAACGTCCTGGATCTTGAGAGTCGTTTAGGTGTTCGTCCAACCGCTGCATTGTCTTGTATGTCATCTGCAAGCTGGGGAACCCGGATTGCCTCTTCGATAGCGGCTTTTCGTCCCTAGTGAGGGAGAAGCGACATTGTGGAATGCCCAGGGGAACGGGTAGATTGGTTGGTTGAACGGATTGATTTTATCCTACGCGGTTGTAGGTGTCTAAATGACGTCATCCGGATAGCGGGGTCCAGCGAACAGCCAAAGCCCTCCCGGATCAGTATTGACCCGAGATGTCCCACTCCACCAACGCTTCGGGAGCCGATGCTCGATACGCAGAACTCGGCATCAAAAAGGGCTCACTGCCTCCTCTTGACGACATCCGCTGCCTCAACGACTTTGAATGGGCTGCTCGGAATGTGCTCAACTCGAGCGTCTATGCTGCTCTGTCCGGTGGCGCTGGCACTGAAGGGTCGTACCGCATGAACCAGGAGGCATTCCAAGCGTACAGATTCCGCCCTCACACCATGGTTGACATCCTGTCAGTCAATGAGACCTTTACGACGCACATGTTGGGTTACAACTTTTCCCTGCCGTTTTTCATCACCTCTTGCGGCGGAGGCGGATACCTACACGAAGACGGCGAGTTAAACCTCATGAAGGGTGCCTCTGACCAGAATATTCTCTACATCGCCTCTATGAGCGCCTCCAAGAGCGAGGAGGAGATTGCCGACGCAGCAGCCGATGGCCAAGTCTACTTCCAGCAGTTCTACAACAGGGGCTGGGACGATGCCAAGCTCAAAAGCTATCTCGATAGCATCGGAAAGTACGGCGCCAAAGCGATTGCCTTTACTATCGATTCGGCTGGTGATGGTGACCGATGGAGGGTTGCCCGCTGGGGGGCTGGTTCAACCGATTCTGCTGCTACGTACATCACGTGGGATTACTACGACAAACTCAAGAGCATGACAGACCTGCCTATTCTCTTGAAGGGCATCACTACCGCTGATGATGCCAAGAAGGCTATTGAACACGGCGTTGATGCTATTTATCTCTCAAATCACGGTGGGCGTCAGCTCGACGGAGCACCTTCTGGCTTCGAGACAGCACTCGAGATGTATGTCCTCGTTAAGCCAGTTTATTTGAACATGGAGCATCTTCTAACAAATTAACACAGATTCCAGGAAGCACCTGAGATCTTTCAACAGATCGAGGTCTATGCCGATGGTGGTGTTCGGTCTGCGGGCGACGTCCTCAAGCTACTCGCGTTAGGTGTCAAAGCAGTCGATGTCGGCCGTCCATTCATGTACTCACTTGTCTATGGGACCGATGGAGTTATCAAGGCTGCCGAGATCCTGAAGCATGAGCTAACCATCAATGCTCAGAATTTGGGCCTTGGAAAGCTCGGCGATATCGATGGGACATATGTAAGTAACAGTTGTTCCTTGTATGGAGTTATCTAACATGTACCCCAGCTCCAAAGGAGGATGTTTCCGCCTTTGTAACAAGTATACCAATAGGTTGAGGTTTTACTATCGAGTTGGCGAGGGTTATCCAAGCCACCAGTTCACGCCACATTAGTATCGCATGTACGGATGGATAGCCAAGATCAAATGAGCACTTGATTTTCTATCTGAAGGAGCGACGAGAGTCGGTCTCTTATACTCATGTTCAGTCTGTCGATCGTCTAGGCAACATCCTGCTGCCTGCGATTTAGAGTTCATGGCAACCGTGAAGTTATTCACGATGGTCGTGATCCTTGCCCTTGACATGGAGTGGAACAAGGTGATGTAGTCATTGTACCAACGGGAGTTGGACATCGGCTACTGGAGGATCCAGATGGTGGGTATGAAATGGTCGGGAGTTATCCGGAGGGGTTCAATTGGGATATGTGCAATGGTAAAGAAGGGGGAGGAGAATAAGGTGAATGCCATAAAGAATCTGGAGTGGTTTCGGAAAGTTCCTGTTTTACGGGGACAAAGGACCAGCTACAGACGTATGAGCATAGCTCACATGACCGGTGAAATTATTCAAACCTGTGGTGGCATCTACCGTGTTGTGGCTGTTGCTCGGGAAACATCGAGGAAATTCAAACTCATGTCAATGTGATCTTGGACGCGCCGTGGCTCAAGTCCATATGTATTCAATCCATCATTACTATCATCACCCATTAATCCTATACCATTTCACATAACCATTACTATAGCCAACAGCTTAAAAGTTCATGGCGAGCGCAGCCCCACCAAGCAGCGCACCAAGTGCAATGGCAGCTGTAGCCTGGGCAGCACCCTCAGTCGAAGTCGGAGGCGAAAGACCAGTAGCCTGCTCAGTAGCCTCGGGAACACCCGAAGTGAAGGGGATGTCGCTGACGGAGCTGGCGCCAGAGAAAGCAGCCTCTTGGGTGCTGGCGGTAGGGTTGGCAGTAACCGAGGGCTTGACGGGGTTGAGGACGCTGAAGATGTTAGCTTGGCACTCAATGACAATAAACATGGACTTACCTGTCAATGATGTGGAGGACTCCGTTGGCGATGAGGACATCAGGGACAATGACCTTGGCCTCATTGACCCAGACAGTTCCGTTCTGGACAAGAATGTTGAGCTCCTCGCCACCAGCAGTGTCGAGGGTGCCGTTCTCAAGAGAAGAACTGTAGCCGACGGTGCCGGCGACGACATGATACTCAAGAATATTCTCGAGATCAGACTCGCTCAAGTTGGACAGGATGGAACCAATGTTGGCAAAGGCGCTGTTGCTAGGAGCAAAGACGGTGATGTTCCTGGCGCTGCTGAGTTTGGAGACCAGATTGGACTCGGTGAGGGCGCCAGCAACGGCGGAGAGGTTGGCGGCGATGGCAGTGTCGGAGATGTTCTTGGGGATGTTGAGAACGCGATTGATTACATGAATGACACCACCGGTGAAGTTGAGATCCTAAAGAGTTATTAAAGGTCTTCAATGGGGTCAATTGACTTACAGCCTGAGTGACATTGGCCTGCTGGCGGAGACCACTGTAGATGCTGACGGTATCGTTGTCGGCAACGACCTCGACACGTTGTCCACCAGTGACATTGGCATATGTCGCATTGTTGAGCAGCGTAGGGACGAAAGCGGGTGTGTCGGTGAGATTGCTGGCATAGTAGGTACCGTTCAGAACGTGGTACTGAAGAATAGCAGCGATAGCACTGGGGTCGCTCTCAACAAAACGGGCAACACCAGTATCATTGAGGAGTTCCTCGATGGCATCGTTGCTTGGAGCCAAGATGGTGACATTCCTAAGACGGCCAAGGTCTCGAAGAAGACTGGGCTGAGCCCTGAGAAGGCCTGAATGGGTCAGTATATGGAGCAGAAAGACATAATAACCACATACCATTAAGCTCAGAGAGGGTAGTGTTCTCAGAGTCAAGAGCAGCAGTAAGGTTAGGGCGGCTCTGACCGGTAGCAAGGCCCGAGACGGCGAGAGTAACAAGAGACTGCAGCTTCATTTTGGTGTATTGACCTAGACGGAGTTAATCTTGGATAAACAAACACTCAGAACCTGGAGGAACACACAGCTTTTCAACCCCTCGAGATGCCCAGTCGACAAGTTCCGTTAGCTCTCGTGGCAGCTTCCTGGCCAATTGGTAAAGCTTCACCCAGCACGAGCCTCGCGGGACCAGTCTTGATGCAGAAGAAAAACAGAGTCAGTGACATAGACCAAGACTTTCTGCTTCATCACTCGCTATAAAGTGAGGTGCAACTCAGCCCGCGCCAAGGCTCTTGTCTGAGACGAGGTCAAGGGTGGATTGAAGCTGTCGTGTGCCGAAAGCCGAGGGGAAGTTGTGTTCGGGACTTGGCGCCAATTGTAAAGTAGATGTGACGTCAATTGGACCATGCGAGATTCCCATTTGCAATTGTAACTAACCCTGCTCGTATTGACCTTGTGAAAGCCTGTTTGTAGACCGGTCTGTTGATGCTGAGAGGCAACCGACCGCGTAACAGACAACCTACACAAATGATAGCCTTCTTTCATGGCCTGCAATATCCGGACTTCGCGATAAAGCTGGAGTCAATTCGGCATAGACCGTCAGCTTCCTTCAGCCGGATCCCCACTCCCCGCACGCCGATCGGGTATCGCGATATTGTCATAGACATGAATTAAGGTATCACGACAGCTTAGCTTCAGCATGGCCAACAGCCGTCTGAAAAAGACGTGATTGATGCTGAAAGAACTAAAGACGCTGCCAAGACCTCGGCATTACTAGCATGGCATTCCAAATCTCTCATAGGACAAACAAGAGCCCCCTTCAACTCTGTACGTCGGCCAAGGCAACGCCAAGGGAGAAACGGATGCTGGAATCTGAAAGTCAGCTCATGCATCGGTGAAAAATGTCCGGTCATGGTCCAGACTCTGCCGATAAGTGCTAGCAAAAGTGTTGGCAGGTGCCGATTGGTTTGAGTCGCAGTCATGATGAAAGCACCATCTAATTGACTGAGCAACTCATACAGTATTGAGCACTTGGAGCTTCCTCTTCTACAATAAACTTGTAAATTGGGAGCATCCCCACATAGTCTTAATTTTGTCTTATAGCTGACTGTGTACATTACCGATCGGTAGCAAGTGTGGGGACTGATGGGCCGAAGTGGCATGTGGAAGGTAGCGGACCGGATGACTCGCACTGTTAGTCGATCCCACTTCCCCGGACTCGCACCCTGACCTTTAGGCAGTTGAGGTACTTGCGGGTACTTCCGCCTGCCAGCCAAAAATCGCTTACGGGCGGATTAAAGGGCCTGTTTCTGACTAGGCTTGATAAAGAGAATGTTATTGTGGGGAGGAACCATGCTAGATTGGTGGCTGGGAATTATTGGATACGCGAGTAGGGTTAATATCCAATTAAAATAGGGTTAATTTTCACCCTTCAGGATTAATCTCGTCCCCAGGAGCTTCTGTCTCTGTTCTGTCCTTTTAGGTGTTTTCCCCGCTACCCTGTATTGATATATCCGGGGACCCACAAAATACATGTTTCTTTTATCGAGGCGCTATCACTAATCCAACAGGAATGGGCTCCACTTCCTTTATCGCAATATTATTCTTGTATCCAAAAGAGGGGTGAAACCCCTCTCGAGATTGAAGAAGAACGGACAAGAATCAAGTCCACAATCAATAACATGACCACATTCTGCTCCACATCTTAATACACTCACCCCATCGTATAGCTGCGTATCCAACAAACCACCTTCCTGTCATCTCACTTTCTTGACATACAAGTATTAAGAGAGTGGCCCTGTCTACATCCAAATCCTTAACAAGTGCACAACAAACGCTTCAATCTGCGCCAGGCTGGCGATCAATTCAACCATCAACTCAATCCCGTCAATTTTATGGAAGTTGAAGTCACGTGCATCAATTCAATCAATCCCATTTAACACTCGCATTGATTGTTTCAATTCCACCTAGATGCTCTCAACGTTGACCATCGGTTGAAACTGTCGATAATGGCAGTGGTTCAGGGTAGCGCCCAATCCGTGTAGTCCCATGAGTGTTGGAAAATCCGGGGATCCCCCTTCCCTTCAGGACTCAGACAGTCTGAAAGTCCTAGATTTAGAGTTCAAAGTCCTAGATGAAATCATCTAGAGATATAAACCCGAGAAGAACTCTCATCTCAATAATGAACAACTAAGTTTCATAAAATTATATTTTCACCTAGCACTACTGCGCAATATAAACAACAATGAGACGCGTCCACATGACCTCTTCTTCTTTGCAGCCTCGGCTGCTGCCTGGAACACCGCCAGGCTTCGACAATTTGTCTCACTGGCTGAGACCACGTGACAAAAACCGCTGGGTTGAAACGGTACAGAGCTTACCTGGAGACCATGGAACGGGGCGGTTGCCTCGTCTACAGAGCAGCGTTCTAGCCGCCTTGGGGTTTTCCCCTGCAAGGGGTTTCCCCAAGGATGCATAGTCCTAGGGTTGCAGCTACTGGCGATCTTAGGGATCATGGACTTCCTGCCTTAGGGTATGGAAAGCTACTTGATCTATCTGTGCAAGAGAATTCTAGGCTGGAGAGGGATGAGTTCCCGCTGACGGGATGCCCTCTTGAGAGTAAAGCGCCTTTGTGCCGATGATATGCTGGATGAACTAGATAGAAGCGTTGCTGGAGGGAAGCTCTGCTGAGATCAACTGTATTGATGTCCATGGGACGTGCTTCACCGACAACTACTGTAGAGCTGGCTACGAGTAGAGAGGTGCCTCTTGGAGGTAATGAGTACAGAAAACGCTCGAGCATGTATACGGCTCCGATGCAAGAGGCCTTGCAGATGATCCGAGCGAGAATCAGCACGGCAGCGATTGTAGATAGTTTAGCTCAGCACGTCCTGTGCTCCATTAGGAGACTTTTTGGGGCCTACGGCCCCCCGGACGAAAAATATACATAACATAACATAATAGTAAATATCCTTCCCCTCACCTTGGTTGTATACTCGGATGGCTCTCTGTCCTCGGAAGGGGCTGCCAGCTATGGCTTCACCATTCATCAGGACAATATCCCCATCTTTGACGGATCGGGTCGCCTTGGACCCGCTGAGGTCTTCTGAAGCTACCGGGGCGTTAGAGGGCCTGAAGGCTGCCATAAACCTGCGAGAATTAGCAACACAGAACATTTACATATGCCTAGACAACCTGGCAGCTGCCACGTGCTTACGAGGCACACCCTCTGACTCCTCTCAAGACGCCTTTCTCGAGTTCCAGGCTCTGGCGACATCGCATGGCGCCATCCAGGTTCGTTGGGTACCAGGACACTCCGACATCCCTGGCAACGAACAGGCCGACAAGCTGGCAAAAGCGGCATCATTGCTCCCTGAGCCCGAAGTGCTCAGCCAACGCTAGCTTTCCTGCGAAGAATCGCAAGAGAGAAACCGAAGGACGCATTCGAGGCATGGTGGTCTACCTCCGCTCCTAAGCAGTACAAGAGACTCAGTCTCAAGGCTACTACAGGCTGTCCGCCGGAGCTCTCCCTCCCGCGCGCAGCGTTGCACCATCTGCTGGCTGCGAGATCCCTCCACGGGGACTTCGCCGTATACCACGAGAGATTTGACCATGCTGACGCACGCCTGGTCTCCTCATGTGGCCGACGCAAAGCACCGGATCACATCTTCTATTGCAGAAAAGTACCGCCGCGTTGTCGAGTGAGGCTCACACCCTCACCGAATACAGCAGTCAATCTAGCAATGGTAAAAGACTTCACCAAATTCATCGACCTGTCCAAGGACAGCGCGTTCTTTGGAAAGATACGCCCTCGCCATTAGGCGACGACGACCAGAGAAGCACTCGCATTTCCCTTTCTCTCTTTATCTTCTACTCATTTCCTTTGTTCAATCTCTCTCTTTCTCTTTTACCTGTTCTTGGCCAGACGAAGGGCGTACCAGCGCCCTTCATCTGGCCACGACCACTATTGAGGCAGTCTTAAGCTGCCACACGCACAGGCCGATCTCAGCTCTCCTGAAGTCAGGCTTCATCAGCGGCTGCGATATGCCAGCCGCGCCTTGTCATCCCGCTGACGGGTAACAGGCTCGATAGAATGCGCCATTTGTGCCGATGATATGCTCGATAGAGTGCGTTCTGCTGACGTGTTTACAGAAATAGATGCCGAGGTGAAGACTAATTTCGCGTTGCGAATGACCAATCCTTTGTAGCCAATAGCATTTCTGTAAATAGTGTGTAGATAGATTCCGACTTGTCTAGCTCAGCACGTCCTGTGCCCCAGTAGGGGACTTTCGGGGCCGAAGGCCCCCCGGACGAAAAACATACATACATACATACATAAATACATACATGGCCCAATCAAGACGCGTAAAAGTCCCTTGTTCACTTGAATCTGGAGCTGGAATAATGATGTAGGATCAATGGACCGAATACACGTAATGTCTGACAGTATCTCGGTCAAGACTGGGCCGAAGTCGTCTGCGTATGGAGATATAATTGAGAATTGTCATCCATCAAGTACTGTGACACCGCACCCTGAGAATAGATAATTGACGAACGATGGATGGTAAATGAGCGAAGACCGTCTTGGTGATTGTTTTTACATACCATTCTCGAGAGGCGCAAATATCTGCCTGGGAACACAGTTGGGTAACTCGTCATATTGACATGCATCTGTACTAACCGCTGCTAGTTTCGCTTACCTCGGGCTGTCCGTCGCCGTGTCTCAAATAATTTGCAACTTTGTTCTGAAAACCCGAGAGCCAACTCAGCCGGAGGATGAAGCAGTAAACCATTGGAATCGCGTTCGTCTGCCGAAGCGGCGAGAGTGAGATGTGGCGGTTCCACTAGAGGATATAACAATTAAAATGCATCTAAGAACGTAAGGGCAGGGAGGAAATTATTACCTTGGAACTACCACATCGGCCCTCTTGTTTGAAGAGATGAAAATGAACAAAACAGGCTGTAAAATAGATGGGAAGGCATCCAGAGCGTGGCTTGCTGGCTGAAGCATTGCGATTGGTTGCCGAGATCAACCGTGAGGGTGTCACGATGACATCAATCATGGCTCCCTCAATCAAAAGTTGCTCCACCTGGTCAACTGGAAGAGTCTCTCTACGCAACAAACGTGAAAAAACATGAGTCCATCAGCCGACAAGATTTTCACATTGGTAGGTGTTCTCACTGCTCTTTGGGCCGCCGGGAAGCTATCATCCTTCATCTGGCTCTTCCTGCGTCCCTCGTCATTCTCCCGATACACCACCACTCGCGATGGTTCCCCACCGTGGGCCTTCATCACCGGTGCAAGTTCCGGCATCGGCCAAGCCTTTGCCTTCGAATTAGCATCTAGAGGTTTCCACATTGCTATTCATGGGCGCAGTAGGGTCAAGCTCGACGCGACAAGGGAAGCATTGCAAGCCAAGTTCCCAACCTGCCAAGTGAGGATTGTCATCGCGGATGCCTCGGATCCATCCAAACTCGACTTTCCCGACATCGCCGCAAGTGTATCAGACATCCAGCTCAAAATTCTCATCAACAATGCAGGAGCCTCGATGACGCTTGGCCATGAATTCGACACCATCGACAGCTATAGTTCTGAAGAACTCCTCGCCAACATCAACATCAACGCCTCTTTCCCGATGCTCTTAACCAACGCACTCATGCCAAACCTCTTGAGGAACCAACCAGCTCTGATTCTGAATGTCGGCTCTCTTTCCGATGTCGGCATGCCACTGTTCCCGAGCTACGGTCCGTCTAAGGCCTTTCTCATGACAAGTTGCGTCGAGCTGGGGCTAGAGATGGCGTTCAAGAAACGAGAAATCGAAGTTCTGGGACTGAGAATTGTGATGGTGACTGATACAGGGGTTATCTTCGTGCCGGTGAGCTACTCGGTCCCAACCGCTGCTACGTGGGTTAAGTCGGCGTTGACACGGGTCGGCTGTGGTAGGCCGCATGTGGTGCCATATTTTCCTCATGCGGTACAGGTAGCCTTATTGGAGATGCTGCCTGAATGGCTGGCTAGCAAGGTCAAAATCGCTGCAGCTGCATCAATGCTGGTTGGGGATCCTACAGGAAGGTTTGCTGCCGAGGCAGCAGCAGCAGAAATCACAAAGAAAGTATTGTAAAGGCCGATTTTCTAGTAACTAGTCTCTAATTTATTATTCCTATCCTTTATCTAACGTGTATGATAAGCATGCGTCGCACTTATACTGTACCGCTATAAGTAGCCTACCCTATATAGCCTAAAGTCTCAAATAAAATATCTAGAGCACCTTCCTTTGTCATCACACTTTCTTGGCATACAAGTGTTAAGAAAGTGGCCCTGTCTACACCTAAATCTCTAACAAGTGCACAACAAACGTTTCAATCTGCGCTTTGCGCAGCCGCAAGCCGCGGCGATGGCTTCGTCTTCGATGAACCCGCCCGCTGCCCCGGACCCCTTCGATCTGGGGATCCACACTCCCGCCAATCTGAACCGAGGAGCCCGTGCAATCCTCTTGCGAAACAGCCCCGCGGTCGTGAACAGTCCTATTGGTGTTTCACCTAGACCCGAGCGGACGGCTCAGACACCGTCCTCACCACTCAACGCAGCCACTTTTGCTACAGCTACGGAAGGAGCTGAGCGTACCAACCCTCCATTGATCTTTGGACACCAGCCAGTCTCTATCATCGAATCAGCCAACGAGCTCGCGCGTGAGCAAGTGGAAGAGTACAACGCCAAGTTGATGGTCTTCCAGGCCTTCTGCGCCAAGTTTGAGGAAGCTGCTCAAAAGTTCACCACGGAACCGCAACAACGTTTCGCTCAGCAATTTGCCGACAGCTTCCTGAGCATTTGGAAACAAGAGCTCTCCGGCTCCGGACCTACGATACCTAAGCCTACATACAGCAGCG
>LBNR01000114.1:0-23701 GCA_001262555.1 Fusarium nygamai
GGGGAAAGCCTTCCCTCACTCCAATGACCACGAAAGAACTTCTTCCGAACGAAGAGCGCGCATCAACAGCGTCAATACAGCAGTATCAACGCAAGACCGGATCAGTGCTCTACCTGGCAGTAATCACTCGACCCGATATTGCCTTTGCTGTTTCTCGACTTTGTCGATTCAACATGAACCCGAGCGACGATCACCATGAGGCCTTGGACCACCTATTGCGGTATCTGCAAAACACCAGGGCACTCGCACTACAACTCGGCGGAACAGACACTTTTGATGTGTACAGTGACGCTTCCTTTGCCGACAACACACTCGATCGGAAGAGCTCGCAAGCCTACGTGATGAAGCTATTTGGAGGGACTATTGGATGGCGCGCCAACAAGCAGGACACCGTGACTACCTCTACAACAGAGGCGGAGTTGCTGGCACTTGCGCAGGCTGCGAAGGAGTCCATGTTCATCTCCAGATTAATCACCGAGCTCGGCGTGACCCTTGACAACAGAAGCATCATCATTCAGTGCGATAACGCGCAGACCATTCGGCTTATTAATTCCGACGTGGCGCTCCTGCAGACCAAACTTCGACACGTCGACATCCATAACCACTGGCTACGCCAGGAAGCACTCGCTAACCGGATCTCGGTCCGGCATACTCCCACCACCGAGATGATTGCGGACGGCCTCACGAAGGCATTACCCGCTCAGCAGTTCCAGAAGTTCGTCACACAGGTTGGCCTAGTGGATATCAAGGACAGGATTCAAGAGAGAAGGACCAAGGAACTCACTGCGGAGGACTTTGTCAGAACAGAGGAACATCTCGATGGAGGAAGAGTCGAATAAGGGATCGGAAGGATGGCCAACCTGACAATAGGAATACGGACTGCACAGACTGAGCCATGATGGCCAGTCTGGGGGGGTGTGTTGAACAGATGCTGGGGTCTTACGTGCAAGCAGGGATACTTTAAGATTACAGCCGAAATGGTAAAACCTCTAAGGGGCAGATTTCAACAGAACAGAACATGAATACACCAATTCACATCAATGAACCGAATACACGTAATGTCTGACAGTTTTTATCTATCGACGTTTAGCTGCAACTCAAAACGCGTCGCGTTTTCCGTCCCAGTGTCCCGTGCCATCCCTGTAGAAGCGAATTGGCCTTTGGCTCATCTGCATTCTCCTTTCCAGCTAGTGATTCTATATCAACTGGTTAAGAACAATGCCAGACAACGAGTATTCTACTTACACAAGGCTTTACAGCCAACTCTCATCAGAAAAAATTGCCGAGCTTGATTGCATTTGCCTGCACCTCAACTCGCCCGAGCCTGCTATCATCTGTAAGCAATGTGGCTATGCTATAACGGCAGATAAGGATCGCGTGTCTCGGCATCTCGGGGAAATCCACAACGTCAATAAAGCGGCCCGCAGGGGATTGAATAAGTTGATTCGTTCCTTGAATCTCCCGGACCCGAAGAGTCTTCGCTTGCGACCTGATGGTAGCGCACCTCATCCTTACCTGAAAAAACTGACGGGTGCAAGCTCTTGCAGGCATTGCGGCCTGCGATCAGCCAGCCATGATGTTCTCCAATCACACCTCAGACACACGCACCCAGCGGAAATAGAGCTTGCTAGAAAATCAGGGCGACATTGGTTACGAGACCACATTAATACGGGGCTGACCCTCCAGAGTTGGACGGCTCAAGGCGTCCATAAGTCTTGGACCGTCAGAATCGAAGGTGCTCAGACATCTGAAAGGCAATCGAACGCCAATATTCTGCTACAGGAGACACCAGATGCTATCAGAGACTTTGCCCAGCAGCTCTTTTCCGAAGAACAGGAAAGATTGGAGTCACGACTGGGTAGGAAAAACTTGGTGCAAGACACTACAGAGGCGAACTTGATGACTAACTGGATGCGCCGTACTGGTTGGGAACACCTGCTCAAAGACGCCCGTCGCGATATCCTCGTAGCCATGTCAGATTTACCTGTATTGACTGGTCGGCCGTTTCGCCTCGAAGTGCACGCAGGGGAGTCGCTTTTGAGCTCAGTCGCAGTTGAGCAGCGGTTAGCGTTGATCATGGGTGCGACTGATCGTCTATTTGATCGATGTGGCGATACTATACGAAGCACTGATGTCTGCGTGCGTAGATGGCTCCGGGGTAGATTTCCAGACCGTCCGTATAAAGCGCCCTTCGAACTTGTCACCAAATCCAGTTCTGAGCGTGTATATCGGAAGGAGCTGAAGCGCTGCCTGTGTTTTTGGCTTCGACTACTCCAGTTCCCACCCAGAACGGTCAAGGTTATCCTAGGCCAAAGCTTAAGGAGAAGCCAACGTCAAGAGTTGACGCGACTTTGGGAGGACCCTGCCTGGAGTGTAGAAGATACGTTATTGACTGATGCATCTCTACCTTGCGACGAATCTGTATCAGACGAAAGTAGTGATGAAGACCAAGACGAAGATGAGGGTCAAGGGAGCGAGGGTGACTGTACTGAATGGTCTAGGGAGGAAATTCTTGATTACTCAGACGGTTATTCATCCACAATAAATTCTCCGACGCCACATACAATTGCTTCAACGGATCCCGCTGCTGACCTTGTTCTACGTCTCGCTTACTACATGACGACAGAAGATTTCGCTGACGGAAGATCAAGTTCCACCATGCTCGTCTTCTTCAGCGCCGTCCGTGGACTATCTGACCCAGACCGGGAACAATATCTCCGCCCGCATAGATTCACGCCCATCTTATCAAGACTAATTTACTGCATACGGCTAGTTTTCATCGAGGCAACACTGCCGCAACTCGAGCATCCCTATGTAAATATTGCATCTCGACCACGACACGGTCAGCTACAAATATTGAATGCCGCTCGTCGAGAAAATACGTGCGATGGGACAATGCCATCGATGGGAGAGTTCTTCAGTCTCCTGGATTATGGTCGTGCCTTGCGCCGATCCGAAGGACCAGTGTACCACTTCTACTGGAGTGAAGATGGTCAGACGCTTTCTTGGGATGGTCAGACTTACCTAACGATGACTCAGTTCCGGAGTCTTGCACATGAGGCACTGTCGCAAGCTTCAGCCCACTGTAAGCGATTGATGTACGACTGGGATCCTGGCTATCTGGACCTTGCGGACGTTCGGGATCGCTTGTCAAATACGACTAATGGCTACTCTTTCGTATCCGATCCAGCCAACAAGTTAGAAGATGCTTATTTAGAACTCTTTATGAGGGCTTGTATCTCTCCTGTGGACGGTTTGCTCCAGAAGCGAGGGAAGGACCAAAGCTCATGGGATGTAAATGCAGTACGAGCATATCTCAGCGCACATGACGATCTGCTACGATGCCTCATGGCTCTATTTCAGTTCGATTGGGGTCAAGCATGCCGTATTTCTGAGCTACTAACGCTAGAATGTTACAATACGGCCTCGAGGCTGAGGGGTATTTGCGTCTATGGAGCGAAGCTTTGCGCCATTACAAGAAGCCACAAAGCCCGTTTGACCACAAACAACGAGTTCCAGGTAGCACGATTCTTCTCTCCAGCTGTTTCTAGACTGGTTTATCAATATCTAGTCTACATTCGGCCCACCGCCCATGCGCTTTTGCGTAAGTGTTTTCATGCCACTCCTCGCGGCGTATTGCTCTTCACCCCTCTTCATAGACAGGCAACTTGGACCACGAAAACATTCACCGATGAGCTACGTCGCCTAAGCAGATCAGTACCAGGAATATCATTCCAGATAGGAGCACAACTGTATCGACAGATATCTATAGCTATCACGGAACGGCATGTGCGCCAGGCTGCACCTTTCAATCGCTCTGATGATACTTCCAATACTTCTGGTGAAGATATAGCGTTCGCGTGGCAAAGCGGCCATAGACCTCTACAGAGACACACTACCTATGGTCTTGACGGCGCATTTCCGGATCAGCTACAGCCAGCATTGTTGAAGATCTACGCCAAGCTCTCTGCTGAGTGGCACGTATTCTTACAAATAGATGAGCAGCCAAACCTTAACTCTAATATGTCAAACTTTCCTAGTCATGGCAATGATAGTAACGATCACGTTTATGGCACTGAGAATATCAAACCGCTCTATAGTCGAAAACGGCCCGATGGTGAAATAGATCAGGCGGTAACAGCCCACTTGCATAAAAAAAGAAAGGTCGGACCGGAGGTCCAGGAAAACCACAGCTATAGCGTTGGAAGTGCAGCCTTCAATGAGGCTACAATACACATTTCCGACTATGTAATGGAGAACACTGACGACTATCAAACCGTTGACGATGATCTGGCCTCTACAACACGATCGCAGGACCCATCAGACCCAGGTTCAGATCGAAACTTTCTTACTAACATCACATACTAACTGACTCAAACTAGACACTGGACATAGTATAAAGCTTATTAATACCAGAGAAATATATAATATAATAAATTAAGATTAATTATATCTAATTTCTTATTACTTCTTCTTACTTATTGTCTAATTATTCTTCTTAGAAGATGTCGACTTTATCGTCGACCCCCGAGTATTACAGCCAATTAGAACCTAGTGGATACATGGGGCAGCTATTCAGCCAATTGCCGAATTTCGCAGGCAAGATCCATCCATTTTCGGATATGTGGGGCCTCGATTCAGCCAATTACTGAATTTCGCGGGCAAAATCTATCCATTTTTAGCTAGTGCAAAATTACTCCTCCCTATCTTAACTGCGCGGCGGATTCAGCTGCGAATCTAATGGTTCTCCCATAGAAGAAGAAAAGGCGCTAATGAACAGGTAAAGCGAATCCATTGCACCCCAATGGATTCAGGTCACCCCCAAATTTTATCCAGTAAAATGCATTTCAATGAGATGCATCACTTTATTGCATCAAGCATATATCGCATTTTAATAACTAGTAATAGAAAATCAGAATTGCGGCATTACAATTGGTTTGAAGATCAATTTATTGATTGAATTATTATAGTTAAGAATGACCGGGATGAGCAGGAGTATTGGTCATCCATTTTAGTCGAGTTGGTCCATATAAGCCCTCCATCGGAAGAAGGGCGGCCAAAATGCACGGAAAGCACAAGGAAGCCGCCAAAAGCTATCGCCCGAGTAAGAGCAACGATTGGTCAAGTTCATTATAAGCGAAGAAAAGGCCGGTCGGGCCTTACGAAGCGTGGCCTACGCGAGCTTGCAAGAGAGATCTACCGTATGACCCGAGTCACCAGGACAAGCCCGTCGGCAAGGACTGGCCAGACAGCTTCCTTGAGCGTAACGGAAGACTTAATATGAAGACCTCAGTATCTATCGAGGCCACTCGCTCTAATGAGACGACTCCCGAAGCTTCTACGCCAAGCTAGGCCAAGAAATGCAAGAGAAGAATGTCCCGGATGACCTGACGTTTAATCCTGACGAACAAGGCCTCACTGAGGGCAAGACTAAACTGGGAAAGTTATTGGGGATGCCCTTTGTCGCCGGTCTATCGTTTCCGAGAGCGATAATCGCACTTGGGTATCGATAAAAACAGAATTAATAGAATTATAAATATTTTTATTAAATTTAAATATTAGTAACTTAGTAAATGCCTAGGGCTAATAGAAAACCAGTAAGCCCTAACCTACTAACGTTAGTTAGCACTTTACGCGACAGGACGCGTCACGTTCTGTCGCAAACCCCTGACAAACCCCTGTTCTGATCAGCACTCTTCTTTCTGTATATAGGATAAAGTCAATTCAACTCTACACCCTGGCAATAATCAACCCTGCTCGAATCGGCCTGATCAATCCGACGTTTCCACTCGCCGAATTCCCCGTCAGCTCGGCCGAGCAAGCCATGCCAGAGCCTGCTGTCATCATCTCGCAAATTTACGTCGACTCTCTCGTCGACGAGCAGCAGCTTGACGGCCCACTCTTTCCCGTTCTTGACCGCCCAAAATAACGGCGTCAGGCCGTCATTGTCCTTCGAGTTTACGTCGACTCTCTTGTTGGCGAGTAGCATCTTGGCGGCCTCCTTCTTCCCGTTCGCGGCCGCCCACGATAGCGGCGTCCGGCCGTCTTTGTCCTTCGGGTTTACGTCGACTCTCTCATGGGCGAGCAGCAATTCGACAGCCTTCTCCTCCCCGCTCGCGGCGGCCCAGCAGAGCGGCGGCCGGCCGTCATTATCCTTCAGGTTTACGTCGACTCTCTCGTTGGCGAGCAGGAGCTTGACGGCCTCCTCCTTCCCGTTCTTGACCGCCCACGATAGCGGTGTCTGGCCGTCATTGTCTTTCAGATTTACGTCGACTCTCTTGTTGGCGAGTAGCAGCTCAATGATCGCCTGGTGTCCGTTCTCCGCCGCCAGTGATATAGACGTCCGTCCACTAAGAGACATGGAATCTACGTCAACTCCGCCGACCGTGACCAGCAGTCTCACCACCCCGTTGTGCCCGTTTGCCGCCGCATACGAGAGCGGCGTCCATCTGCTGTTAGATTGGGAATTTACTTCAACCCCTTTCGTCTCGACAAGTAGCTTGACGACCTTCTCATGCCCATTCACTGCTGCCCAGGATAGCGGCGTCTGTCCGTACTTAGACCTGGGGTTCAATTTGAGTCCCTCTTGTGTAAGCAATAGCTTGACGACCTTCTCGTGGCCCTTCTCTGCCGCGTATGATAGCGGCGTCCTTGTGTTGTAGGACTCAGAGTTTACGTCGATTAGTCCCGTCTCGAGGAGCAGCTTGGCTGCTAGTTCGTGCCCTCTCTCGGCGGCATACGACAGCGGCGTGCGGCAGTAACTATCTCTCAAGTCGGGACTATGCCCACCAGTGAGCAGGGTGCTTCCTGCTTCGTCTAGTCCGAAGTATGCCGCCAAGTGGAGCCCTGCCATGTTCCTAGGTGCCTCTTGGCTGTAGTTCGAATGCTTTGAGTACCGCTTGGTGGCCAACATCGCTTGGCTCGACGCCTCGACCTTCGCCTTGCTCTCGAGAAAGGAAATGACCCGCGCCTCGATCTTAGCTCTTGTCTCTCTGGCCTTCCTGGCCTTTCTGGCCTTTCGAGATTTCGCAGCTACTTGCTTTGATGTCGAAGCTTCGTGTGCATGATGTCCCCAACTTCGAGCCGCATAGTTGTAGAGTGGGTTTGATCGCAGGCGCTGTTCAAGTTCCGCGTCCGTTAGGCAGAATCCGCTTTTGAACATATCGAATGAGAGATACGTAATGCATGCTGTCGTTATGTCAAACTCTGCCTCCGGAAACCACGACTTCTGCTGTTTCTGCTTTCGCTCAAAGTACTCCTGGGTGGTGTAGTGGACTAGCCGGATGACGCTGCTTTCTTCATCGATTGTGACCAGTCCAGCACATAAAGACCGTAAGCGTTCAATTTTCGGAACGAAGTCCGTATTTAAGGCCGTCGTATCTGGCTGAACCGCAAGAGCATGTTGAAGCTCCAACGTGGAAAGTGACCTTTTCGAGTGGACGATCCATGCCAGAATGCGCTTAGCAAGGTCTCGAGAGTTGGGTTCCTGACCTTCGACCCTCTCCATGGCCTGGTCGTATGTTGTTCCCAATCCTTCCATTCCCTTTCCAAGTGCCTGCAAAGCTTGCTTGAGATGACCCTTTGTTGGCTGAGTCAAAAGTGTCTCCGTGTGTAGCGTCACGAGTAGGAACCTACGGTGGACATTAGCTCAAGTGTGCTTTTAAATCCGGCGGAAATATGGCATACATTCCATCAGCGGCCTTAACCATTCCAGTTCTGGTCATGTCTTGATTGTCGTCGTCCAAAATGCCGGACATTCGAAGTGACATCTGCTTATTCAGGTATGCTAGGATGTCTCCGTCAGTCGCAGTGATCGCCCGAGACGGACTTCCTTGGAAGAAGTTTGCGATCTCATCATTGTCCCTAGATGTAGCAAAGATGTTTGCCACAGAATTGGCTTGAAGCTTGAGCTCGAAAACCACTTCAAGAAATTTTGTCCGATTGCCATACGTTGTCTTGCATTCGTCAAGTGCATCGATAACGATGAAGACTCTCGAATATGCGGCAGCCACGGAATGGAGAGTTCTTGAGATCTCGTCAAAATTTGGTTTCGTCCCTCGTTTTGGTGTCGGTCGTAAAGATCTTTCACGCTCGCAGGTCGCGAACGAGCCAGTTGCTTCAACAGGCTCGCGAGCAAGTCTTCAGCATTCTGCTCGTCTTGCCGCCGGAAGTTACAGTAGATGTACGCGATGCCGGTACTTTGGTCATCTAGAAACCTCGACTGGAGGTAATCGATTACGATTGCTGTGATCATTGTCTTGCCCGCTCCGGGAATGCCAGGACAAAACAGTGTCTGCTTGTCCTTGCTCAGCCACGCTTGGAACTCGGCCGAGTCCAAAAACCATAGGCCGGTTCCTGGCTGTCGCCTACTGATGAAGTCGCGCTGCTGAGGGGAATAATCAATGGGTGTGAGCCAATTAAGTATGGCTTGGTCCCTGAGGACTTCGACGTCTCTCGATATTTTCCCAGTATGACGAACAACTTCGCCAACTGGCTCCTTCATTGCTTCAATTACTATATTCAAAACAAAAAGTAAGCTACAGTTTTATTCATGCACCATATGGGGAGGTGCCAACGAACCTGCCTGCGAAACATCCCTTACCAGCCGCTCGTTCTCAACTTCGACCTCTGGCATGATATGCAAGATCTCTTTCGCGCATGCGGCCGCTGCTGCAGCTGCGTACCTCTGCCAGCAGTCATTCTTGTGTGAGTCTGCATAGTCGCATATTCCACGAATGACAAGACATGGAAAATCGTTCATGAGGCCAGCAGCTTCCATCTCGAAGCAAATGCAATCGCTTCCAAGACGATCTCTCATGGCAGGATCCATGATGACTTGGCTTCCCGACGCGATAACACCGCAATGGACCCTGGAACTGTTTGTGGGACGATCGGATCGCGTTATTTCTCTTGCCTCGTCGCAATCGTCACAGGTCTCTTCGTCCTCCGGATGCTTGTATGTAACTTCAAACAGACGATCGAGTTCTGGTCCAGGGTATTCGTACGAAGGCGTCGCATTGTTGAGATTCTCGAGGATTCGGTTCAGGATAGTGGGCATGTTGCTCTCTCCACCCTCATGCAATTGGCGAAGAACGCCGACCGCATTGAGAAGAGCTCTCGGCGGACTATTCAGAAAGCCTGATGGTATAGGCGCTATGGCTTTGTCCGGGTGTGTGAATTTTGCTCTGGCTCATGATGAGTTTGCAGCTGGCATTTGAGATGAAGAACTAATGAGAATGGATAGGCATGTACACCAGGCAAGACACCGTCAAGAACCCAATTCGGTTGTTTCAACTGCCAAACACACTATCAGGTGATGCAGCTGTAAATATTATTGTCCAATGCATTCTCACGTGGTTCGTTGAGATGGGACTTGTCAGTTATGACCTTTCGAAACGGTCTGTCCAGCCGATTGGCTTTATTCAAGAACCATCGTGTCAGTGGCTTCGGTAGCTATTCTTTCTCTCACCAGCCTCTGATCCAGGCGACTCAGAAGTAGAAGAGAAAGAGCCTCAACCGGAATCCAAGGTCCCTCCTGTACTTACGACAATCGTGCAAGGGGCGCTGAGGGGCATTATACTCGCTGTCTTAGGCTTCTTTATTTTCTGACCCCTGAGCGTGGCGGTTTTAACGACCGTTGGAGAACGCGATGGTGGGGGTTGGAGATATCATGGTCGGTGGACACCACAGGCTTTCAAGGCTATTCTTGGTGGCGTTCTGGGGTTACTCACGACACCGTTAATGGCCCCGTTCTGGTTGATCAAGGCGGGTTGGGAGGGTAATGATGAGAGGATGAATACATGGACTTCAAGACAGAGTTGGTACATGGCGGAAATATAGACGTGCATTCCTATGAAAGGGGCGGCGATGGATTGACGGATTCGTGACATTGGATGGGAATATCATACACCACTAACTACTTAATTATGCCGGAGCAGGGTCAATCAACACATTTGCTGCTGCTTATCACATTCACTTTAACCCTTTAAGCACACTCAGTGGATAATCAGTCAGGAAGTTGTCAGTGGATATTTGCAGGGGTATTTTCACTTTAAACATGCTTTCATTGGCTCGCGAAGGAGCAGCAGGGATGCCGGACACTTTAAACAGCCTCTGATTGGTTGCTATTAGGGGAGACAGCCCGATTTACCAGCGGCTTACCCTATACAAGTTTAGTGATGGGTCTTTTTGGCCGATACAGATCGCTTCAAATGAGTAAAATGAAGTTCATCGAAAGAAGTCAATTGACAAAGGCTCTTCGTATATTCTAGTGTACTTTTTACTTCGTGCATTAGCGTGGCTGAGACATAGTGTGTCAAAATCTGTTTTCTCCGTCTATCTGAACGTAGAGGTCAATCCGGACCCCTCCAACCATTATAAATATATGATTGAGTTTGCTTAATAGAGCCCATTGCCTCAACCGGAAAAAAAACTTGACATATAGCGATTGGTTATATGCTCCCTATATCTCGATCTTGGTTAAGGAGAAGAATCTCTATAAACCATCTAAAAGGATATTGCTAGTCAATATACGCCGTAGATCGCGCGTCATGGCATTAATTTAATTATTGACCCTGGTTTAAATCAAGTCTACCCCTAGCATAAATGAAGCCTACCCCCAGTTAGGTGGGTCTAGAAATTAAATTCTACTCCCCTGTAAAAATCAATTCTACCCTCGGTTGTTTCGCATAAAACAAATGAATTCTACGTAGAATTGATTTTGGTATGGTGCACTAGGATCGTCGTCGCTCAGACTAGGTGCATTATAAATGCCATCAGAAAGTGGTTCATCTTGTCTAAACCCCCCAGCGTCTGGTCCTGTTTGCTCGCTCTCCGACTCTTTAGTCCACTGTTTCGGGCAACAACTCGGCCTGATCATAGGTGGCCTGGATGTTTCGATTCGCTTTTGTGCGCCGCCGGTAGTTCCGTGTGCGGTTCGCTTGCAAGCGACGTCGGTGCAGTACGGCCAGGTCCCGTTCTGGATCGTCTACAAATCGAACGTTCATTGTTGTTTCCCTGCTGGTAACATTTAATGACTCTCCTAAGCAATAGAAGTCTAGACCTCCAAGAGCCACTAACTTAATTCAGAAGGTGTAACGCTGTACTATTTCAAAACAGGAAAGTGTAACGCTGGACACCATGAACCCTTCTAGTTTAATTATGAGCTGCAGAAGGAAAAAAGATTTAATATAAAAAAAAGGATGCGCTTCTATATTATTAAGTACCTAAGGATCTGATCTGATGAAGCTACAAAAGACAAGAAATGTTGGTTGTGGCCCTGAAAACGTAAGCTGCAATCGCCTACTGAAGATTGGTTGCTTTGAAGTAGAGTGGAGACCACTTTAGTGGCCGCTTACCCTATGTACTCTTTAAGGTTATCTTTTTACTCGTTAGAGGTTACTTTAGGTAGAAAAAAATGTAATTTCTTCAATTAAATCAACTTACGGAATCTTTCCCTACCGTATGGTGTTCTTTTTAGCTCACGCGCTGCTGCGGTTGGAAGGTATTGCGTTGAAATTTGTTCTTGTTCTTTTCAAACCCATAAGTCAACCCGGACCCCTCCAACCATCATAGATTATCAAGAAGCGTAGTCGCTTCACTGCATAGACGGTATGTGCTATGGCCACTCAGCCCGGCATTGGCCTGTCCTAATATCTATAGCTTCCATACAACAGCCCCAGCAAAAAAGATGGCGTATTTCAGGGCCTTCAGGATAAGAGGCAATCGATGCCATGCATAGGGGAGTTCAATCGTCAGCAACAGGTCTACCGGCTCATAAGTCTGATGACTGCCCAAAAGAACGTGACCTGACTCCCAAGGAGATGAACGACAGTTATCATGACGTGGTGATCCCCCTTAAGAAAGATACTCGGTTATTAGATACTTACGTCAACTCTTCCCGTTACGTAAGGTAAACACTTCAATTGTTTCAATTCTATACCTCAAATTAACCTAATTTATAGACTCGGAACATTATTCATGGACCTTGGTGCCCTGGGGCCAAGATTTGTCTTTCCAATAGGTATTTAGCCAGCATCGAGAACTGTAAGAAGTCTTGACCAACGTGCACCTGATTCCATCAACCATAAGGTTGACACCGCAGAGTATAACTCATAGCTAGGCTTCTACGGCAGCTGGATTCCGGAGTACTGTATCATGCTATTGGCCTAACGAATAGTCTGCGTTCCATAATGGTTTAGGCTTCTTTCCATAGCCTCAACAATGCTAAGCGGTCGTCTATAAAATAAGTGCGGCCATACTATATACTGCAGCTATAGGGTTAGTTCATTCTGTTCGACATTATAATCATTAGGCTAATGGTCACAGAGCTCTGAAGGCCATATATCTGAAGATAGTCGGGGTCGCCGGAATAGTCAATATTTTATGGCAAAGGTGTATAGTAGGCTATGATAAGGGTTAATAGACCCATGTCCATATTTCTACGATGCGGTCGCGAAACGTGCGCCAGTCAATGAAAAGGGCTATCATCCACTTTCAGTTAAAAAGTCAGCTGGGAGGTCGATAACCATATCACTTTTCGGTAAAAGAGGATTTACAAGGGTATGAACCAATTAAAGACCGCGAATTTCCTCTTTTACTGAAATTAGGACTGATAATAGGGATGTAGATATACTTAGACAATTCTCGTCAGCTAATGCCAGACGACTATGCCCCTTACACGGTCGATGAACACTTTCACGATGGACCCGGTCGTACTTTTGTCATCTCAGAACTTCACCAGGGGCACGCAATGCTGAGCCACAGATTGAGGTGACTGGCGACATGGCCGCGGGCGTGTAGAAGACAAACAAGTGGCCCAAGGGCGTGGACAACGACAAGGCGTATTTCGAGAACGAGAAGCCGGTTCGGGATCTTCTTAAATTCAGGACCATGACGATGATGAATTCTGCTACGAGTGGGTCCGATATTGGATAAGAGCGTGCCGTTGTGGTGGAAGGACAGAACCGCCTCAGGCCTTTGAGTGAGTTCGGCAAGCAAAGCCATGGCTACATAAAAAAGGCTCTGGCGTCGATATTTGTGGCGGTGGGCATTCTATCGGCCTAACACTGGCACCCTCAAAGTGAAGTGACAGGTGATTAAGCTTTCTTGAGGTGTTTTTGGAACAAAGTTCTCAAGTCCGCTGACCCTACCCTTGAGAGTTCCTGATCCAGGCTCCATCTAAGCAGAGGCCATTCTTATACTGGGCGCACATGAATACTACCCAGACACGTCATTATAGGCGAATGAGGATGATGCCGCAAGAAAGTCGACCCAATGGAGATGTGTAGGTGACAGGTTGGGAGTTTTAGCTAGCGTCATTTCGGGAATGGAACTTGTTTCCATCGCCTTGCCCCTCAAGATTAGTGAAGTCTAGGTGGGCTAGAATGACAAGAATCACGCCACAGATCTGCCAGATATAGCGAATACCAACGCCAATCTACCTCGTTATCTCTGCTAAATGTATACAAGAAACCTATTCTAAGACTAGAAACTACCCGTATCCAAACCACCAGTGTATCCACGCCCAAAATATACCACCGCCAACTAGACAACCGACGTCAAGTGTGTCCCGAGGACGCTGGGAAGCGGGATCGGCGGGTGTCACGCGCCCGCTCGTCAACGTCACGGAGGCAGCGGCGCTCGGCGTAGGCAATATGCAATACGGCGACACCCTAGGCAGCATCAGCACGAGCGTATAGACCAGAGAGTCTGGTTCAACAACGTGGACGAGGATGTGGCGAAAGTGGGGCGAGAGGAAGGGGCCCTCAGGCTGACCTGCAGGGGTGGAAGATGTTTTTTTCTTGAAACTGGGACATTGAGGTCAGGGAAATGTCCGCTTTATACTGCTATATAAACAATCCAATCAAGCAGCCACGTAATTAGATTTATTGCACCTAGAATCTGATCGTATCACATAATATGCCCAGCCATATTCAGCATGGTAGCCTTTATTCCTTCAGTTGCATCCGACGAGGCTAGCTACCACTCGCCGCCAGCCACAGACTTGTCACTGGGTCTCATCATCTTCGCCATCTACATACTGGCACTAACATGTCATGTCATGTGCGTTTCCCGACTTCGTAATATCAGTGGTAATATATACTAAGGTACATCAAGCTCTTGGCTTCTCACACCCAACGGGCATCCAACGCAGGATCCAGTAGCCTCGGATAATGAGACTTTATCCAACAACGACAGTTTTGAGCCTGTGATGCTAGACCAAATTGCCCCTGCACGAACTTACAGGCAGTGGACGGCCGAAATGAGTGATGCGGTGAGCACCTCATCCGGTTTCAATACCTGGTGAGCACACAAGTCTAATACTATGTCAATTCCAGTTTCTGACTACTTCTCAGCGCAATTTGTTTGGGGCCAATGGAGGACAAGGACATAATCCGTCATTTACAATGCTGTCACGTCTTTCATTCGAGTTGCTTCAGCCAATGGTTCTTTAGGCGCCACGATACCTGTCCTATATGTAAGTCATAGATCATGCCGCCCAGTTAAACTCTAGAAGGACTGTCCAAGCCTTATACGCTTCGGCAATATCAATTAGAACACTCCCACAAACTTTGTTACGGTGTGGATTTGTAAGCTTTTGTGACTTTTCCAGCCCTCTGTCTGGCGCTAATCATGCACGTTGGCAAGCTTGCCTACACCTGTTTTGTAGTTGGCATTTGAAAACTATTTATCGTCTAGAGATAGAGGTAGGTGGTATTAATATAAAACCCTGACCCTAACCCTCATCCTCTAATAGTCTGATATGATATGTGCGACGCATCAGCCCTAAGCTTTCTCAAATCTAGAGACATAAAGGGCTTTTGGAGAAGAAAGCCTTTTCAGCGGCATCGTGGTGAGAAGGAACTTATGCCGATCGGTAGTCATGTTGCTTAAAAGGCCAGTTTGAATGGTTATCACCATGATGACAGAATTGTTTTCCTAAGCGTCATAGTATTCGTGCGGCTTTACTGTTCTCCAATGCATCGTCATTCCTTTTTAATATACCGCATCAAAAGGATATTCCAGCCACAACAGTCGTGATGTGTCGGGCATTGTTCAAGTCGTTGATGGTATTTATCCATCCCTACCGCTGCTGGTAGGCTAGGCTATGACATTCGAGGATGGATGTTGGCCGTAATGTCACCGTCATGATGAAACAATTGGCTCGGGCTACCGCATTTGGGATGTTCAACTGGAAGTAAGGAAGGTTAGTGAGAGATTGAGTACACAGTAGGGCAAGCCGGGTCGTAGAGCATATTGGTACCATGATGACCGTCTTAGGACATAAATGAAAACCAGTAATACAGTACAATTTGCAAAAGAGCGAGCCGTTGGATAGCAATGTTTGCTTCTAGATGAGGCAAATGTGTTTCTAGCTTAGGGCACTAACAAACTATAGATCAATAACCGCACCTCGGTATTTCTACAATAATTGGAGCAATTTGAATGCCACATTACTCCTCACGACTTACCCAGTGCAGGCATTTGATAAAGCAATGAGCAGAATCATATTGCGCTAGAACACAAACGTTCTCTGCACCCTCAACCCCGCATCTCCAGACACAACGTCACCGGTCGACAGCAGCCAACACGCTAATTGGCTCAGGCAACCCCCCCGTTTCATAGCCCAGATCGACATACTTGGGGGCATCTGTTGTGCTGGCTAAAGAGAGACTAGGCTTACTCTTGCGCTTCTATTGAGACTACCATTATATATCTATCGCAACGACCCATTGGAATCGTTTAAGTTGTACACCACAATGGCGGCATCATCAGCATCTCGCGAGACCAAGCATGCGCCAAGCGACGTTTCGGGCTATCTGTTTCTATATCAAGACGAGGGTGGCGGTTATGACGATGGCCAGAGAACGTCAGTGCCCGCTGTGGTCCCTCGCAGACCGAACAGGGGGCTCCGAAATATGACACTCCTTATCTCAACAGTCGCTATTATTTTCTTGGCTTCGTATATCTACCTCGGCCTTCCTCCCTACGCCTTCTCCGACTTCGGCTCATGTCCGTGTCAGCCATCCCGAGTGCCTCAGTATTTCCAGACCTCACCGGAGCTATGGCCCGGCGCTACTGCCACTGGCAAGCCAGCCTTCATGGCTCAGACTCGTGCCTTTGAACCTATAGATGCAGCCACCTTTGTACCGAATGATCCATTACAGACCTCCATCCCCATTGAGGGTATGACGGAAGGCAACAAAAGCATTTTCAAAATGATGGGCCATTTGAGTCCTTACTCCCCATCTCCCGGCTTCGGCGTGGATGAGTACCCTATTCCCGAGGGTGCCGAAATCGTTCAGATTCAGATGCTATCACGCCATGGCGCACGATACCCAAATCCTGACTCCGATGTGGCAGAGCTTGGAGGGCGCATCGCCAATGCCTCAGGCAAGTTTAATACTAAGGGACCTCTGGGGTTTCTCATGGACTGGAAGTACGAACTTGGACAAGACATTTTAGTTCCCAAGGGGCGCCAAGAGCTTTTCGACTCTGGTGAGCAAATATGAACGAAGAACCTTGATCTTTGCGCTAATTCTGTGCGGCAGGTGTTCTACATAGCTACATGTATGGCCGCTTATACAACCCTCATAGCAAGCTTATTGTTAGAACTACGGTACATCGCACTCTTAATATCTTATCTTAGTCCAAGGGGTTTTTTAAAGCTGACTGTAGATAGACTCGAGATCGAATGCTGAAATCGGCCGAGAACTGGGTGGCCGGCTTTTTCGGTCTGGGATGGTATGCTTATGATCGTGCAAGATGGAAGCACTTTAAATATTGACTCTGATAGGACAAACAATGCTACTATCGAAGTAATTATAGAGGCTGCGGGCTTTAACAACTCACTGGCTGGAGACCTAAATTGCCCCAACACAGCCAAGGCCGATTACAAGTCGCCGGTGGAAGCTTGGGTCGAGGTATATCTTCAAGATGGTATGCTTCTAGCTTTGATTCGACAAACATGGACTGAGACTGATTTCATTTTTACAGCGACGACTCGGTTCAACAACATGACTGATGGATTCAAATGGACCCTGGCGGATGTTTATGCTGCCCAAAAGATGTGTCCATTAGAGACGGTCGCCTATGGGTCCAGCAGGTTCTGTGGACTATTTACTTACGAAGAATGGCAGAGCTTTAGCTACTCTATCGATCTCTCATTCTCTTCTAGCGCAGCGTTCCATAGCGCCACTGGCGTAAGTTATTTTCCCGCATTCGTGAGTGGTGCTAACCATGTTGTAGCAGGCCGTTGGCCTGGGCTACCAACAAGAGGTTATTGCACGCCTCAAGAATCACACGCTAGGGTACTCTGGTTCTCAGATCAATACAACACTCGACAGCATGAAGGAGACTTTCCCCTTGAATCAGAGCCTTTACTTTGACTTCTCTCACGATAAGGACATTATATCCATCTTGACGGCATTTGGCTTCCGCCAGTTTGCAGAGAAGCTCCCCGCTGATAAATACCCTGGCGATCACGAATTTACCGTCTCACATATCACACCGTTCGGCGCTCGCCTAGATATCGAGATCATCAAGGCGCATAAGCCTATCTCGCCTGAGAGAAACCGCTACCTTGAGGGCAATGATACCAAGTATATCCACTTCGTTCTCAACCAGAGAACTATCCCTCTGGGTAAGAGTTTCCCCGAGTGCGATGTTAATCGCAAGGATGGTTGGTGTGAACTAGACACGTTCCTCAAAGTGCAGGAAGAAATAGTAGATAAAGCCAAGTTCGATTACGCCTGCTTTGGGGACTATCCATCATTACCATATGGCAAGGTAACAGACGGTGCTCCTCCGTCCTAATACATATACGATACAAATGTAGTGTAAGAGAGATAAGTTGCTATAAAACGCTACGTAAGGCCGTGACAGTGCCACTGAGGATAATTATCCTATACATGGAAACGGAGATAGTATCTTGGAAGGGTATCAAGGTCACAAAATGAGGCTTGAAGGGATTTTGTGTTGCAGCATATAGGCGGATAGTAGACACGCTTCACAAATACTATTAAGGTTTGAAAAATGACGGACAACCTGATTCCTAACCACCTAACCTACGGTTCTAGACTGCGGGTATGTTACGTACGTCCTTAAATACTTACACGTCGCTTGCCCAAAGTCAGACACATTTACCATGCATTTAAGAATATCATGCACTTGCAGTGGATATGTTCTTGCGCTATAAACTGACATACATTAGCTGAATGGTTGTACAAGTATGGTATATTTCTTTTTACTATGTATTACTTCGCTACCTGGTAACATACTGAATAGAGAACATTATAAAGCCAGAATGACAAACCCCTAAGAACGTTCTGTTATAAGCACAGTATAAGGATAGATAGTCGGCGTTGTTAGCCTGATTCTCGGTACGCATCCTTCTTCTGATCAGCTATTTACTAGTTGTGACCATGACTGAACATGGCCTGGACCTGACATGCTAGTAAGGTGGTCATGCGAAGTTTAATTGAGCAGGTAGAGCGAAGTGATATACTCCTCGCGACGACAGGGAGTTCTACCCTACGCGAGAACTGGAACCGATTAGAAATTGATCCCGAGTTACAGAGGCTCCTTGGTCTGGAAGAGCGCTATGATAATGAGATCGACTAAGCAAGATCCAGAGTAAAGCAACTACTTAGAATATGGACAAATGCACCGGATACAAGCGTCGATGATGGGCTTGGCACTGACCTGCCACTCACGCAGAGCAGCTCAGGGTTTTCGTCTTATTAAGGTCGCAAGCACCACTGCTCATGGAGACTTATTGCCTGACTCATAAATTTTAGGAATAGTGGTTGGTTTTATGGGATCTTTCTCTCGTCACGTAGCTTATATTGCGTGTAATTTGTTGTAGATGAGGTTTTATGATGTGAGTAATCATATAGCCATGTTTATTGCTAAGGAAACTAACTATTTCGGCATTGCACCGACTTTATTTCGCGACGAGAAGCTGGACGCCTAGGCGTAATATACTTTCTAATTACCTTATTCTCATTTTGTAAATCATAGGATTCATACACTTCAAAATTAACCATCTTGCTAATACCTCGCTTTCCGCCTTTATCTTCAAGCTCGATCTCTGTGGCCGCTCTTTAAGATATCCCAGACTTGAGGATGCGCTCCTGTGAGCTTATCTGGCCAATGTTACTTCCACCTCCGTGCATCTCAATTATTTGATCGTTTGGTGCGACAGAATACAACCTCTTATTGGTGGTTGAGGCGTAATGTTTGGGCCTACTTCTGGATGTCTGACTTCGAGAGGAGGATGTATACGCCTGATCCGTAAACACCAATCTCGACGCGAGCATGTCAATGCTACGAGATAAAAGTTAGTAAGCATATGGTAAGAGTATCTGTATGGCAGTAATAGGTTCAACTGACAACATGACAAAAGGGAAAAGGCATTCCATGGTGTAGGCAAATCGGTCTAGTTGGCTTGCTACGTTCGTCGCGCTCTGCGCGGTAGTCTGGAAGGAGTATGTGATAGCCCTCATGACGCCAATAACGGCGAGCAGAGCCAGACGAACCTCAGTGCTTCGCATTAAATACCGAAAGAAGCCCGCCTCAATGGCTACTTTTAGGGACGTGGTTTTTGCGGAGGCGAAGACGGTTAACAGGAAGTATGCGCTGATGCACTCCACCGCGGCTATCGAGACAAAGTAGCCGATGTGAAGATTGTTGATGACTTCCTGATATGAATCGCCTCTGTCGAGGATGGATCTAACCCTCATGATGGCGATCATTATTCTGAGGGCTGAAATTATGACTATAATGGTCCAAAATAAACTGGCAAAGACATGCCAGCGGCGGTTTCGTAGCACACGGCTCAAGATCACGTAGCTATAGAATGAGAGCCCCGCTTCTTGGACCTTTTGTATACAATCCAACGTCAGCCAGAAATGCCCACATTTTGAATATTTGTTCAGATCAGGAAGACCCTTACCAACCAAAACAAGTCCGCAAATGCCGACGCCACGGCTTTGCCCTTGACGGGGTTCCCCTTGGCGTAGAATGCATAGTAGCACAGCCCGTTCGCGATGGCCCCGGCGGCAGACGTTATTAGTGGAACGGCGGATATTTGTGAAAAGCTGGTGATGTTGCAAACGAGGAAGCCAAAGAGGACGTTTCCGATTCCAATGGTGCTCAGGATGGACCAACTGAGTTCAAAGTACACGGGATCGTATGAGCTCAACATGGCGGCGTATGATGGAACCGGAGCAAGCCACACGGAAAAATGACGAGACGGTTCAAGAGCAAGGGCAAGATGGGAATCGGTATTGTATGGAAGTTACGTATGTTTTCACTCGACAGGTGTTAGTAATGTCGGGCGCCCGCTCAATCCGTTTAGATTCTGTGTTCCGACCAACTTCGCCAATGGTGCCCAAGCAATTATGCAACTAGCGCGCAAATGGTGTGCGGCAAATGCCGAAGCTGGAATATAGCTGACGGCCTACTCCGTAGAACTGCGATTCCTGACTGGTTCATCGCCGACCATTAGCCAAGCTTTGTACCAGCCCCGGAACTTCCCACAACAATTATTCAACGCTAGACAGCGTACCAAGAACGAGATAAACCTAGTAAGAAACTAACCCCGACCGATATCCTAGATATAGGAGAGAAATTGCACTAACGAAAAATAGGCTTTTAACCTTATAACATGTGAGGATAGCCAGGCTATGACAACTATCTCCGTTATGACGATGGTCTTCCTACCCGCAACATTTGTCCTGGTACATAGGCTCATCTCTAGCGTCTCAAGTCTAGAAATGCTTACGGATAGTTACATAGGCTATTCTGAGTACTAGCTTTTTTGATATCAACGAGAATGGATAGACGGTCTCGGACAGGTTTTGGATATTCTGGGTCGTGACAATTCCGTTAACACTGGTGGCTGTTCTGGTATATGCATGTCTAACAATTGGGCGAGAATCTTGGTTTAGGAGAAAGTTACAGGGGCTGTATTAATACATACGTTCTTTTATAACTTATACATACATTCCTATCGAGGTTGCCACTATATGGATTAGTCTTAAGAGAACACCAATAATTGGTTTATCGAATAATTCCGCTTAGATTTTATCGATTACCGTCTCAGAATCAAGGGCATATCATGCTGGGGGACTGAAATCGACATAGGCTGACTGCAGCGGCGACGGTATTAATGTACCTATCGTTTCAGTTCAAAGGTCAAAGCCTGGAATGGCAATCATCTTGCCATGAATAGTACGTTGGTGTCCGTTATCCTGCAGTATAGTAGTACTCCTAATCATGTCCGAGGAATGTCCCAGTAGGAGACTTTTCGGGGCCGATGACCCGGGGGACGCAAAATATACATAAATAAATATTTCAACGAACATCTTCCTTTGTCGTCTCACCTTCTTGTCAGCTGGGCCGGGTCACTGATTGGTTGAAACCTCCAGGCCAGGGTTATGTGTTAGACGCGACAGAGGGTTAGTGTTCAAGAAAGTCAAGATATTCCTACCGTTTGGAAATAGCAACACAACGCTACGTCAAGGTGCAAAGCCGTTATTCACTTAGTCCAGCTCAGTAGGGTCGACATATGATGGAGAATTAAGTACAACTGAACGAGAAGCCCGGGATCCCTGAAACGGCTGAAGGAAGCGCTCATGGAGCAAAACAGCAAGCAGCAGGAAACGATCCCAAAAAGGTCTGCCCCAAGCCCTTGGCAATGGTTTACATCGGGTTGACTGCAACCTTGTTAGTAGTATAACCGGTGAGATACGGCAAATCAGGGCAGTGCGGCGACCTGGTCCTGATCGGAGGACGTTGCAAGCCTCACTTGGGTTTGCGTCACGTTGGCATCACCGATGTGTGTGCTCGGATCATCGACTACTTCACCCTGACGTTCACTTCCCGATTGCGGGGTAGATTGCAGATGGTTCACATGCTACACTCGGCTTCAACCGAAAGTTCAAAAGCTCGAGTTTCTCCAGGTAACATGTCTTTCCGCTAATATTAATTCAAAGATCACAACGTGCAGTTACATCACCTGTCGGTGGACGAGGATTGTTTTTGAGATCTAAGTCAATTCGTCCAAACCAATCCGCGTCTGAGACTGTCGATATGGACTACAGTTTGCTCTCTACGCCGCCATCGTGTTGCGCCGATTTCGCTCTTGTTCCTGTACGGGTCCCTCTAATTCTTGGGCGGCCAGCACCCGTCATGCCCTCCCGTGAGAATGAAAACGGCGCTGATTACAGAATACAGATTGGGACAGGCAACCCGTCGATCGCCGCCGAGCTCGCAGAGGTGCAGCGATATCTCAAGTCTAGTGGGCTAAAGCACACAATGCACTCCACTGGCACCATGCTCGGTGAGTCTTGCTGATTGCGTGCTCTGGGGATGGAAACCAAATTTTGCGAGGCTGACGAAAGGGCGTACTGTCCACTTGCATGTCTAGAAGGCAGCTGGGACGAAGTCATGACGGTGATCGGTAAAGCACATGCCGTAGTTCATCAGCGTAACGTGGCAAGGGTTCAGTCGACGGTGGCTGTCAGCACCAGGTGAGCTTGCCCGTCCACCATCTGGGGACTACTCCTTCAAATTGAAAAGAGGCTCACGACAAATAGACAGGACCGATAAGAGGGAGACGGCAGAGGGCAAGGTAGACCCGGTCGAGAGTGCAGCCTGAGAACGGACAGTTTTGAACTTAGGAAGGAATCTTAAGAAAAGGGTGGCGACCTCGAATTAGATGCTGAAGGTCAGCTTAATCGTACGGCTTGTGTCGTTTCCATTTTCCTCGAAAGCGAGGATGAAAGTTGCCGAGTGGGCTGCATACAGAAAGTAGTTGGAGGCGGCCTTGGCGACTGATAAAACAAAAATGGGTTGATTGTGGTGTTGTTCTTCTAAGTTATATATGTCCGAGAGGAGCACAGCTCCTTACATAGTATCCACATCCTAGCCACCAGCAGATCGGACCATCTTAGTCGTACCGTCTCAACACGTATATGACTTGCCGGGGCGAGTGACCTGCTGCAGTTTTGTGCCACCTAAAGAGATAAATGGATCTTTTGGACCAAGTCCATAAACGAAGTACCATGCTTTGAGAGGTGCAGGGCCCTTTCTCAAGCCATGATAGATGAAAATCTAAACGTCGCGAGACGTCAGCCATGACCAACTCCGAGGACCAATAAACTAACCGACTCGTCATCATTGTCACTTTTCATGTCTGCTCTCTCTACTCCTCTGAATGGAACCCAAGCTGCCGTATGACCCTCATCATCAGCGTCTCAAACACCGCCGCCGCGCCTTCCTCTCTGTTATTTCTTGGACGCCTGGGTCACTTTCCGCGCCAGATCAGTGCTCTTCTCCCTTGCGTCGCGACAAACACCGCACTCGCCCGAAACCACCTCGCTCGTCACCTTTGTCACGAACTTGCCACATATGGTAGCGCAGGCTACCATCCCCACGGGCTGTTCGCCTACGCGCTGCCCGCATACCTGACAGATGATCGTGCCCAGGTTGATGAAGCACATGCTGGTGCTCCATTCACAACCGAAGCTCTATAAGGTCAAATTCAGTTGGAAAAGCGTCTGTGTGCAACGCAACACTGGGACGTTGCTTGTAATTCCACGATGACGAAGATGTGTTTGGGGTCGCCACGAGGAGTTTTATTGCGCGGGGCCGGCATTGGCAATGAACGAGTGGATGGGGGAGGTTTGAGCCC
>LBNR01000115.1:0-23293 GCA_001262555.1 Fusarium nygamai
TAATATCTAAATGACCTTGAGACTGGGTATAGTGTATGGAAAGTAGTTTTGGTCAGCTCCCTACGCCCATGTCTAGTCACCTTTTTCATGATGTCTTCAGCGTTTTAATATTGACTGGTATAATACTAAATACTTGGCTACTTTAATAATAGCTAAATATACTGGCGTGTACTCTATTAGTATTAACTATCTACTATAATCTGATACGCCTATTATAGCTAATCTGCTAATAATAACACTCTTGTAATAATTACTATTTTTAAATGGATAATCTAAAAATGAAATAACTATATCTAAATATAACCTCTTTAACCTTTCTAGCGTAAACCTGCCTATTATATCGGTTCCTGTAATAACCTGCCCTATATAGTTGCTAAACTGCTCCTATAACGTGGCCTATCGCGTTGTTATGGAATATGGCGGCCGCTTATCTTCATCCTCTGATTCCATTTATTACTAAATATACATTAATATTTTCTACCTCTCCTTATACTTAGGCTATGTATTATCCTCTATCCTGCCGTTAAATGGTATTGTTATTGTTATATAGGCCTCCTTCTACTTAATCTTAAATAATTTAGCTGACCCTGGGCTATATTAAATGGCGGCTTTATATGCTTTATCTAATACAGAATTAAATATTACCTACTTTTACTATAATACAGGCTTATTATCTTTAATTACTTATATTAACTCTTATAATATATCTAGTTTAAATCTATCTAAATATACTAGCTATCCTATCTAATTTAACTATAGGCTTACTTACTACTTATTATAAATATTCTATATCTATACTTTATCCTTACTTTTAAATGTATCTTTATCCTCTTAATAAATTTACTTTAAAAACTTAATTACTTAGTTAATACTTTCTTATAGCTAGTCCTTATCTTTATAAATCTTAATACTGTGTTTAACCTTAATAAAACCACTTTTTACTTAGGACTGGAATAATTGCTAGTATTATATACCTTCTCTCTATAGCTTTTTAGTTATTATTGTTTGTCCTATATATTGTCCTCTCTTATAGCTGCTAATAAACCTATACTTAACCTTATAATAATCTGAAATGCGTCTATTGTCTGATCCTATATACTTGTACTTATTATAACCTTTACTGTTATCCTTAGGCAGTGAAATATATAGGATCTGTTCTATAGTTAGTGATAGCGGTTCTTACTTCTCTAACTTTACCTGGTTTTTAATAATACTGGGGATTGTATTAATAGCTTCCTGTACTTACTTTACTTTAAATTTCGTTATTGATATATAGTTATTCTTTAAATGTGCTAATACTTTGTTTATAATATATATATATCTGCATTTTGTATAAATGGGGAATGGAAATGCGGGTAAATAATAAATAAATGGGTCTATGCTATAAACCATGTTGGGATTCGGGTGATAACTGTTAAGCTTTTTGTGTGCGATATCTAACTGCTTTATGTCTTTACTCCTACTGTTGCTTTCTTTTGTCTGGCCCCTTAATCTTGAATCTTTATTATTATTAAACCTTATGGCTTTTGGCTTGTTATCTGTAAACTATCTGGCCAATCAAGCTGGCCATTTTTACTGATATGCTCCACTTCTGACAACATGCTTTAACGAACTGCTAAACTATAACTGGGCATTACGGCTATAAATAAACAAATATCAATTTAAAAAATGAATGGCATACTTATATATTTCTCTACTTTTTAATAATACCGGTTTTATCTATTTTTATACTATAGTTTTAATTCATACTAACCCCCTATTTCTAATTCGCGCCTACCCCCTATCGTTAATAGCGCGGTTTTAATTTATATAGGATTCTAATTCGCGCCAACTTGGTGCGATTTGGAATTTGGGGTTAGGCATTACGTGTGACGGTTGGGGTTTCCAAACAGGTAAACTAGTCTGTATTAGGTTTATGTTTGTAGAATATGTAGGGCGTATAGACTAAGCGGTTAGGTGTTATATCTCTTAATAGTTAATAGTGCGTATTAGGCTTATTAAGGTAAAGAAGTCTTATTAATAGCTAGTAAGCTAAGTTCTATTTAAGGTTAAATGAGTGTGGTCTATATACTAGAGTGTAGTAGTTATAATCAGTAAGGTTATTGTGAGATCAGTAGTGATTATAGCGGATTAGTACTAATTGTAATAGATTAGTCCTGATTGCGAGTTCTTAGTACTAATTATCTTTAGCGGGAATTATACTAATTAGTGAAAAATATGGGGTATATATAATAGGTACTGGGGGTTGTAACACGATCTCTCCCCTCTGTTAGGCCTTATCCTTGAGGCCTGGTTAATATATTTTTTGTTAGTTACTCCCTAGTGAGTTTAATCCTAATCTTATAATCCCTTTAAGATGTCTAACTGCGTGTTGAAGGCTAAGAAAACCTCTATTAATAACTAAAAATCTCTTTATATTCTTATTATGGCATTTAGGAATCCTATTATACCTTGTTCTAACTATGTTTATTAGGAGATAGTAGATTTGTATATCTTTGACCCTATGAAATCGAATTGTTATAACCCTTATGTTAAGTCTAGGATATCCTGTGATAGTTACAGTTTATCTATTATAGCTGGTATATTTGTTAAATGTAAGATTATTTATAGGTTCTACTAATATAATATTAGCTTAAAAAATCGTTAATAAAAAACATTATCTTAAGCGTAAGGAAGAAGCTATTAAAGATAAACTAATTAAACTTTAAGTAGAATCTACCTGTATTTATAATAAAATAAATATTTAATTTGCTAAGATTACTTATCTAAGGCAGTAGTGCTATTAGGTAGAAGTAAAAGGGTTAGATATGATTTAATATAGTCTTAACTTGATAGATAAGCTTAAGAAGGCAGAGTAGAATGAGTAATCTGTAATAGAAAGTGCTATTATTGATAGTTCTTTTTAAGATTAGTCTGCTATTACTAAGTAATTAGAGTGGGAAGTGTTAGGTCTTAGTGCTTTTATAGATTTTAGTGGAAATTCTTTAGGAGTTATTAGGTATTGATAAGGTGTTTTGTTAGTTCCTATATATTTTTGCTTTTTAGGTAGTTTTTCTATTTTACTAAATATTCTTTCTTGCTATTTCTTATTTATGTTCCTGTGATTACTTCTGCTTTGTAGACCTTTAGTCTGTTAATTTCCTTTGGTTTATTACTGGTTTTAATGTAAATTATGTTGGCTACTGGTTTAAGTAGTATAATATGATAGATCTTATAAAGCCTAACCTTTGTTAGTAGGTCTAGTTTATAGTTATTCTTTAAGATCTTCCTGATAATCTTATAGGGTTTAATGTACTTAAAATCGAGCTTGTAACTTAGTCTTTCTGTGGTGATATTTTTAGTAGATAGGTATACTATATCTCCCTTCTTAAAGGTTAGTCCTTCTAACCTTTTAGAATTATAGTACTGTTATATCCGTTTTCTGACGAACTCGAGCTCCATTTATAGTTTATTATATATATTCTTAAGATCCTCGCTTTTAATTATGGCTATAGGGTTAATAATTTCGGTTTATCTTACGTTATAGTATATATTTAGAGTGTAGCTAAAGTTAGTATCGGATAGTATAAGCTTTATGCTTTTATTATAGGCAGTATTATAGGCTAGTTGGGTATATAGTAGCTTTTTAACCTAGTCATTTTACTTATAGTTAATATAATACTGTAGGTACTGTTCTATTACCTGATTTATCTATTCTATTTATCTATCTACTTAAGGTCTGAATGCTATTGTAAGTCTGTGGTTGATTTCTATATAGGCTATTAGCATTTACTAAAACTTGCTAGTAAATGTTATGCTTCTATCTATAAGGATTTCTTTTAGTAATCCTTGCTCTCTTACTACCCTATTATAGAATATATAGGCTATAACTTCTATATCTATTGCCTCTCTATAGGGTATATAGATTGAAAACTTTATAAGTCTTTTAACTATAATTATAATACTATTATAGAAGATTCTAGTTAAAGGTTCTTCTAATAACGGTAATTTAGTTATAAAGTCTATTGTAATTGAACTCTATAGTACTTTTATAACTTTAAGTAGTTATAGTTCTCTGTAAGGTTTATGTTATTATGCCTTTATCTTAGTATAAATATCGTATTACTTAATAACCTTTTTTACTAGATTCCTTGTTGCCTTATATTTATATTATAAGAGTCTTTTTAGTATTTTTGTAATTCCTTGGTGTCTATGTACTGGGTGACTGTGGAATTCTTATATAAACTCCTTTAGTTTCCTTAGAATTTCTTTAGTTACTATTTATATCTATCTTAGTGTTTATATCTGTTAGGTGAATTTATATTCTCCCCTTTTATTTAATTCTAGTACTTATTCCTTTGCTTTTATAGTGCTAGTGTTGTAGTCTGGTTATTGACTGATTATATTTACTTTTCTATTTTCTAATCCTTTCTTATAAATGATTATAAAGTTGAATTTATATAGGTATTTTGTATAGTATAGTTATTATTAGTTAAGTTTATATATTATAGTAAAGTAAGAGATGTTCTAGTAGTCTATATATACTTTAATTTAGTACTTACTTCCTATAAGGTAGTGTCTGAACTCCTTGAAATAATTAATAATTGCTAAAAATTCCTTATTATAGATTAGATAGTTAAGTTCTGCTTTATATAACTTGTATAAGTAGAAGGTAATAGGGTACAGTCTTCCTATATTATTTTATTATCTAATCTATCTTCCTAAAGTAAAGTCTAATATGTCTATTTTAAGTTTAATTTCCTTTTCTAGATTAAATATAGCTAAAACTGGTTTACTAGTAATAGCCTCTTTAAGTTATATAAAGGCTTTCTAAGCCTTATTGCTCTATTTAAATGGTTTACCCTTCTTTATAAGCTCTGTTAATAGGTTAGCGATTTTACTAAAGTCTTAGATAAATTATTAGTAGTAGTTAGCTATTCTTAAGAAGGATTATATTTCTTTTATATTCTTAGGCTCCTTCTAATCTACTATTACTAAGATCTTCTTTAGTTCTATCCTAATTTTGCCTAGCGTAATGATATATCTTAAGAAGTTTACTTTAGTAATATAGAAGTAGCTCTTCTCTAGTTTTACTAATAGTTTGGTATTTTATAATATTTTTAAGACCTTATAGATGTATTCTATGTGCTCTTCTTTACTATCTGAGAAGATTAGGATATTATCTAGGTAATATACTATAAAGATATTAAGGTACTATTAAAGTATATTATTAATTATCTGCTAAAATGTTATAGGTATGTTTATAAGACTAAAAGGTATTACTATATATTTAAATAATCTAAATTAGGTCCTAAATACTATTTTCTATTTATTTCCTTTCTTAATATAGATAAGGTTATACGCTCCCTTAAGGTTTAGAGCTATAAAGATCTTTTTACCTTATAACTAATCTTTTAATTCTATAATAAGCAGAAGTGGAGTTCAGTCCTTAATAGTATATATATTAACTGGTTAGTAATTAATAACTAGTCTATCCTTTCTATTTTTCTTTAATATAAAGAATATTAATAATGCTAATACTAAGCTAGATTCCCTAATATAGCCTTTCTTAAGTATCTTGTTGATATATTCTTGTTAAACTTATAGCTCTCTTTAGTTAAGTGGATAGAGCTTTTAGAATGGCAAGTTGTTATCTGTGAGATTGATTTTGTGGTCCTATCTGCTATATTTAGGGACTCCTGTTTCTAGTTCTTCTCTAAATAGCTTATTATATATCTAGTATTATTCTAGAATGTTCTTAAGTTAGTCCTGGCTTGGTTCTGTGTCTGTTTTGTCCTTTTATAAATCTTATTCTTTAAGGATGCCTAGGATTTCTATTTTACTTCTTATACCTCTTTTATGCTTGTATTATACTCCTTTTAGAGGTAATGGACGTTCTGTTCTATACTTACCTATGCTATCCTCTTTGGTTAGGGTTTAAGATCTCTTATTATTTATTATAATCATTTCCTTACTGCTATTAGGGTTACTAGGGAATATAACCTAGCTAATCCTCCAGTTAATGAGTGGATTTTCCTGTATAAGCTATAATATGCCTAGAATTATATATATATCCTTCCCTAAAGGTATAATATTAAAATCTACTTATTAATATTATCTTTTAATAAGAATCTTAAGATAATTAGTCTTTTAGTCTATAATACTATTATTATAGTTAAAGAGCTATCCTTCTGTATTAACTAGCAGGTAGGGTAATAATTTCTTCTTCTAAGGTAGTTATAGCTCTATAACTATTTTTAGGTTAATAAAGTTCCTTTTCACTCTATAATTAATCTAAGTATTTAGCTATCTCTCTTTAATTTAAATTTATAGTACTAGGCTATCTATTAAATCTGCTATATATAGTACTCCTAATATATTTATTAGTCTGAGTCATTCTTATCTATAGTACTGGCTTATCTATAGCTCGGTTATAGACAGTGTATAACTTTTCTTAAGGCATCTTTATAGATTCGTTTACATTTGTTATTATAATATCCCTTACTGTTAATGTAATTATTCTAGAATTTATTATTAAATAGTTATTATTAGAACTATTCTTCTAGTTCCTTATACTGTTCTGCTAGTATCTTTAGATAGGCTTTATATCTTTCTTTTTCTGTTATTTGTCTTTTATATAGGGCTTTAATGTTTTTGAGGTAGTATTTATAATATTATTTAGGGTCTAAATACCCTTTAATATATTTAAATTTACTAAGTTCTTCTCGTTCCTATATAAGCTCTATTTCATATCTAGTCTATTACTACTATACTTTCTTCTATTCCTTAGTAGGCTTTCCTTTAGTTATATATGATTTTTTAAAGAATTTTATTATATCTTTAAGCTTATATATAGGGGGTATTAGTCTTTATATTATCTCCCCTTATTTGTTCTTATATGGGCTCTTATAGTATCTTCCTAGATATCCCTTCTTGTTTATATAGGTATACTGTCTTCTGTTATCTTGTTATATAGCTCCCTAGGGGCCTTCTTTATTATCCAGGTGCAGGCTATCTGCTTCCCATTATCCTTATAGTTCCTCTGTGTTTTCTAAACTAGTGTTATTAACTGATAGTTCCTTTATTAGATAGTTATACTGTTTACTACTAATCTGTTCCTAGTACTTAACTTCCTATTCCTGGATTTTAGCTTTCTTTTTAGTATACTTTCTTTAAGTTATTTCTTTAAACTCTTTTTCTGCTTTTTTGATTATTTATTAGGACTATTTAATTCTATCTAGCAAGTCCTTATTTTTCTAAATCTATCGGTAGTAAGGTATACTGAATTGCAGTTTTACTACTTTAAGGTTCTTATACTAGAGGTATACCAGGTAGCCTTCTATTTCCTCCTTCTTATAGGGCTTATTATTTAGTATACCTTATATTATTACTAGAAAGTAATTACTATCTAATTTCTCTTACTTATATTATTTATACTAATGGTTTTTATAGGATATCTAAGATATCTTATTATAGTCTGGATATATTGGCATTATTTATATATTATCTTTAGTATTAAGTCCTGGCTCCTTGTATAGAGGGTTAAGTATATCGTTAGTATAGTAGGCTCTGATATAGATTATGCCTATTCCTTCTGTTTCTTTATACTTTCTTGCTCCTTAAATATATAGATCTTCTTATATGTAATAGATTCTTATTCTGAATTCATTATATTCTAGTTAGTAATCCTTAATCTATTTCTATGTAAGCTATTTATCTTTCTTATAGAGGTATTAGGTAGTGTTCTTTACTATTTTACCCCTATATCCTATAGATTAGGATTGTTAATATCTTTATTATTAGATATTATTTCTAGCTTTAACTTCTCTTTTCTAGGCATCTTCTCTATCTTAAAGCGTTATTTTGATTAGAATATTATTAATAGTCTATAAGGCTTACTTTTATTTATCTATATTAGGGGTGCTTAAGCTGCTTTATCTTATTATTCCTAAGGTTTATATTTCCTTAAATTCTATAAGTACTTCTTCTTTTTTCTTTTATCTTCTTTCCTGCTACTTCTAGTAGAAGTGTTCCTTTTTTACCAGGTCTACTATATACCTATAGTAGTTCTTATTTTATATGTTATTTCTGTATTATCTCTGGCTTTTAAGTTCTTCTAGGGTAAGTGGTTCGCCTTTCTTTCCTAGCTTTAACTTTTCTTTAGGCTCTAGCTATATAACTCCCTGTTCTTGAATAATAGGTATATTATAGCCGCTATATATTATTCCTAGCGTCTGAGTTTATATAGCTATCTAAGGTTCTAGCTGTCTAGTTAGTCTAAGGGCTTACCTACCTTGGTTAGGGTCTTATAGTTTTTATAGTTCCGGGCATTACTGTGCTATATATCCTATTTAGTTATAATTATAGTATTTATACTTAGATATATCTTGTAGCTTATAGTTGTTTTTTCTAGATTGCGTGGCTCCTAAGGATATAGGTCCTGCTTATATTCTGTATAAGGTATTATTTTATTAGTTCCCTTATTAATTTCTATAGTTTTAAGAGTTACCCTGATTATTATTTTATTGCTAGTTAGGGTAATATGGGTTAAAGTTATTGCCCTGTTTATAATTTGCTTTCTCTTTTTTGCATTTATACTATCATTTGTTGATTTTAATAGCTATAGTAATATATACTATTAGGCTACTTTTATCTACTTTAGGTCTATTGGCTTTATATAGTTTATCTTTAACTTTATCTTTTAGGCCTCTATAGTATATTTCTATTAAAGCGTTATTGTCCTAGTTAGTCTTTAATATAAGCTGTTAGAATCTGGCGGAGTAAGTAGCGCAGGACTTATACTACTTAAGTATAAATAGTTCTACTGCTACTTATCGTTTTTTATTAACTACTCTGAAACTATCTCTAAGGGCTTTCTTAAAGTTATCCTAGTCTTAAAAGATATTCTAGGTCTCTTAATTTTGTATATTTTTTTCATTTTTAAGAAAATCTCTTATAATAGGTTCTTACTAATCCTTAGTATCTCCTTAGATTAGAGGTAAGGTATATAGTACTTTCTTAGTAGTAGTATCTAGTTAGTTAGGGAATAAGTAAAAGTATACCTTTATTTAAGTTAGGAATAGAATTATATTAGTTACTCTTCCTATAAATAGTTCCGGTTTAGGTAGCTTAAGTGCTTCTTTAAGGTCTCTTTCTTATAAGCTATTAATACTATTACTAGATAGTATAGTATTTTACTACTTATTAACTTATACCTATAAGGCATGTATGGTATTATATAACTGCTGAATTTTAGCTGCTATTTTAGTATTACTAGGTAGTGCTCTAGTATAAGGAGGTACTAGTCTGTTAGTGTTACTAGATATCTTAATAGTATGATATTACTTAGTTATTTAATGCAGTATGTTCTAAATAAGAGCTATTAATATATAATAGTTAGGGTTTTTAAATAGGTAAACTAGTCTATACTAGGTTTATATTTATAGAATATATAGGGTATATAGACTAAACGGTTAGGTATTATATCTCTTAATAGTTAATAGTATATATTAGGCTTATTAAGGTAAAGAAGTCTTATTAATAGCTAGTAAGCTAAGTTCTATTTAAGGTTAAATGAGTGTAGTCTATATACTAGAGTGTAGTGGTTGTGATTAGTAAGGTTATTATGGGATCAGTGGTGATCGTAGCAGATCAGTACTGATTGTAATGGATCAGTCCTGATTGTAAGTTCTTGGCGCTGATTGTCTTTAGTAGGAACTGTGCTAATTAGTGAAAAATGTGGGGTACACGTGATGGGTACTGGGGGTCATAATATTACGGCTATAAATAAATAAATATTAATCTAAAAAATGAATGGCATACTTATATATTTCTTTACTTTTTAATAATACCGGTTTTATTTATTTTTATACTGTAGTTTTAATTTACACTAACCCCCCATTTCTAATTCACGCCTACCCCCTGTCGTTAATAGCGCGGTTTTAATTTATATAGGATTCTAATTCACGCCAACTTGGTGCGATTTGGAATTTGGGGTTAGGGTTAGGGTTACACCTAGGGCTAAAGCTTACCGTCAACCCTTAGTCTAACTTCTGCCTCAGCCTTAGCACAACAGCCACCCAGTCCCTTGTTGTCCTTTGCCTAACTTCTTTAAATACTTGCTACCCTCTTACCTTCCCTAATTAAACGAAAACTTGCCGTTTTGCTTTAGGGTTAGGGTTAGGGTTATGGGTAAATCAGGGTTAATAACCTCTTCGCTCTTAACTTATAATACTTACACTCTATTCTCTTAACTATCTTATTAAAATAAAAACCTTACCTTCTATTATAAGACTAGTATAATATAACTCTTAATATAAAGAAAATTCTACCTTTTGCCTTAAAGTTAAGTTAAGGTTATATATTAATCAATATTAACTCTTCCTTATATTCTTAATAGTAGTTAAATTAGAATAATTATATTTCTTTATATACTAACTAATTACAGTCTTACTATTTTATATTATTAATTATTTTTCCTTAAAAGAATAGAAACTTTACCCTTTAAATATATTCTAGCATTTATACTTACTATCATAAGGCAACTATAAAGATATACTATAAGTACTTCTCCTTCCCTTCTCCCTATTCAAATTCTCCCAGTAAAAGAGCAGCTACACAGTTAGCGTTTACATATCGACTACCGCCAAGAGAGGCACCTTTACTAAGCCACAACATGTATTCCTGGCATATCTTAAATAACTCGTTAAAATGCCTTAAGAACCATTAAGTATAACCTGGTCGACTAAATGCGCCAAAGTATAGAGGCATTACTATATCTGGGTATTGGCATAAGTTATCCCCTTTATACTCCGGATCCGCAGCTCGGCAGATCTCTTGCAGCTAGTAACACTTCCAGTACACAGTGTGCCAGTCTATCTATTCCTTCTTCTTACTCTGGCAGTCTTAAAGTGCTTTTTACCTAGCTTAAATCCAATTAAAATGTTAAGTATAGGCTATTATAGTATATTTAAACGATTTTCCTTCTATATAGCAATAGAGATAATAGCCTTTTATTATCTTAAGATCTCTTTTATACTAACTTAACTCTTTATTATATACTTAGTCCTAATAAATCACTTTAGTAAGTCTAGTAAAGATTATCTTACTAACAGCCAGGTCACTATTACTATTATCCCTATCCTATCTAGCTTCAGTCTTATTATATATAGGCTGCAGTAAATAGAACTCTAGGGTAGGCGGTTAGTATTATATATAATGCTTAGGATAAACGCTATAAAGCTTATTGCCCTTTATACACTACCGCTAGTCAGGTTTACTATTAAGGAATTAGCTTAAGACCCTATATGAATAGTATTCCTGCAGGAGATATAGTTATATAGCCTCTTTATCTACCGCTAGTCAGGTTTACTATTAAGGAATTAGCTTAAGACCCTATATGAATAGTATTCCTGCAGGAGATATAGTTATATAGCCTCTTTATCTACCGCTATAGGTTAACCTAACTGTAGCTACTAGGCTATATTAAGTAAAATAATTAACTTAGTTACTTTACTATCCTAACCTGCTTTACCTGATTCTTAAGAGAAATCTATTAGAAGGCTTAGGGTATTAATATAAATAACTAATTAAATATAAAGGTAGTTAAACCTAGGACCTAGCGCTAATATTACTATAATAATAGGCAAATTAGCTACTATTAGCTATTACTTTATAATTGCTATCTTCTCTTCTTCTATACTAGACTTGGCTATATAGGACAGACAGCTAAGTATATTAGTAAGCTCTACTATAAGATCCTTTATTAAATAGTATATAATAACCCGGTCCCGCTTACTTTTAAATAGGTCTATCTAGGTCTAGTAAGACTATATAAGGCAAGCTGCCTGCTTATATAGATTGCCTAGCCTACATTCTTGCCGGATAATATATCAGATATTAGGACAGTTTATTAACTCTTAGACAATATGCAGCCGTACGAGCTTATTATACTTAAAGAAAAGCTTTTAATAGATTAGTAGTAATATTACTATTAGCCAGACAGTCTATATATAAATCTACTATATATGCCATACTAGCTGTAATATACTTTATTAGTAATAGCTTGCTATAATAGTAAGATAGCATTTATCAATTACAATCTAATCTAAATACTATCTATCAGATAGTTAGTTAATATACTCTAGGAACGCTTCTATATAAGCTGCCTTGGCTAATATAATAACGATAGGGGCTGATTTCTTTAAGCCTGGGCGCTAGATATAGTGCTTTAGTACGACTTTATTAAGGCGCCTGAGCATATTACTATATAAGGCTATAGTAGGAAGAATCAAAATCGTTATTTTAGCTCCTGCTAGGGTAGCTTTAACTATAAATACTAATATCTTCCCTAAGCCTGTTATAAGAATGACAATAACCTGCTTAGGTATATATAGACCTATAGTCGCTAGTATAGCATCCCGCTAACCAGGGCAATATAACTGTAGCTTTAGGTTATTATATAGCCTATAGGCGGCCGTAATAATTCCATCTTCTTTAGCAGCTGGCCTTATATAAAACCGTACCTTCTTGTAAGTATTAAGTAGCCCTTGCGCTTATGTATCTAATATAGTAAGGGGCCGCTTACCCTGGAGCACTTAATTAATCTGAAATAGGGACTGCTAGCTTTAAGACGCTCGGTAAGTACGGTAAAGTAAGCTTATTACGGTTAAGGTTATGCTGCTAGTATAGCTATAGTTAAATATCTAGAAACTATAATTACTTATCCCAGTAAGGTATATAAGATCCGCTTTATCCTTAACTTCTTTAGATACTGCTATCTTACCTATATTAAAATTAGCCTACTCCCTAGCGCTAAACTTCTCCTTTATAATAGAAGTAGTAACTTAGCGCTACTATACTACCTAGAACTGGGGCACCTCTGCCTATATATATGCCCTCTAGAGGCAGGATAAGACTATACTATCCCTCTAGACCTTGCCATTAAGCTTTAACTATAGGTATAGCGAAAGTAAAGCCCCTAGCTTGCTTTAATGTAGAAAGGCCTGATATAACAGCAGCACAAACGCGAGATATATTAAAAGGAGGCTTCTAATAGCTAGGGGTAGGAACCTAATATTATCCTTCTCCTCCCCGGTCTATTCCTGGCTTTTACTATATTATATATATATTATAACTATCTTCTTTTATAGAAATACTGATTAGCAGTAGGTACCTATATTAGTATATATAATAGAGAGTAGTTCTAGGGAGTGTAATAGAGGGCCTAAAGGAACTGAAATAGGTACTAGTATCTTATTAAGGAACTCCTAAATATATACCTTATAGATAGCTATTGCCTTAGGGTAGAGGCGAACCTTACTGTTTAGATCTAGCTATATAAATACCTGCTATAGATCTGCCCTCTCTTCAATCTATTAGAGTAAGGCATTATATATCCCTACTAGTATCTCGCGATTCCTCTTATCTATTAACTATAAAGCGCTATAGTTATCTATATCTAGATTGTTATATAGCCTCTATACCTTAATTAGAGTAATATCCCTTATTCTAAATAGGAGCTTATTATATAGGAGCGAGTATGCCTAGTAGAACTTAGACTTAACTAGCTATATTACTTATTCTATATATAGTTTTATCTCTATATAGTTAACCGTTTCCCTATTAAGGGACTAGTGGGCTTAGTGCTTAGTAAGACTGGTATAGGAGGCTATAAAGAGATATAGTCTCTATTATAGTATATATCTAAAAGGTATCTCTACTATCTACTAAAAGTACTTCTTATATATTTAATCTAGCAGATTAGGGATTCTATCTTTATTATCCTGCTTCTAGAAGTATATAAAGTTAAACAGGATAAGCTAGGCAGTCTAGGTAAGTACTAATAGATTACTATTAAAGTTCTCTAGTTCACGCTATATATACCGCTTATACTACTTATTATCTACCTGGCATATTAGAGCCTTTATCTAGCTAAGTATAGCATAGAAGCTTAAGATAGTAGACTAAAATAGCTTACTTCTAATAGTCTAATAGATAAGCGAGATATAAAACTTATAGATACTATGCTTTAGCTTAGCGTTATACTTATTATAGTCCCTAGTAGCTATCCCATCCTTCTTATTATAACTTAGCGTCTCCCTCCCTTTTACCGCCTTATCTTGCCTCTATAATATACTAATAGCATCCTCTATAGCTTTTTATTATAGAGGGGTCATTTTAATTATATCTTACAGTACTATATAACTTTTATCCTCTCTTATAAAATAGCCATCCTTATAATATACTACCTAGTAATAATATACTAATAGCTACTTTATAATCTAGAAATAGAAGGTAAGAGATAACTTATTCTTAAAGCTACAGAATCTACTAGCTTTTACACTCCTTATATAGCTATTATCACTATAGAAATTACTTAGCCTCTTTATATACTACTGTATTATCTTACGATTAAGTAATTTATCGCTATATAACTTATATATATCTCTAAGTATACCCTTAGCTACAGTAAGAATACACCTAAGATCTATATTTATATTAACTACACTACCTTCTTCTTCTCCTCTATTATTATTATTATCCCTACTTCATAGTAATATATATAATAATATAATCTCAGTATCCTAGAGACCCTATAGGTATATAGGGAACCTAGTATAGACAAGCTAGGGTACCTAATTAGCCTATAATGCCTTAATATCTTGCACAGTTTCGGCTTCCTTATCTAGGTTATATAAGGCCTAGATAATATTAGCCTTTAGGTCTTTAAATAGCTTTCCCTCCTCCTATAATATAGACGCCATAGCCAGGCCTAACCCTGCTAGCGCTCCTCCTATTACTAGCAGAGATAGGTCTTCTTTAACCAGAAAATAGTCTATAAGGCCCTTAACTATAAAGTATATCTAGAGCTTATATGCTCTCCAGAGAGGTATAGCATTTATATACTCTAAGGCCTTCCTCCTATAAACTAGTATATAATTATACATCTTCCTATCCCGCTATATATAATAATTACATTAGACTTCTATATAGGTATAGATATAGCCTCTATATATACCAAGGCCCTCTATAGGCCAGCATAGCCTTTTTCTATCGGCCCTTAACTGCCATAATGCCTTAACTAAGCGCAGTTTATAGCTTAAAAACCGCTTAATTATCAGTTACAGTTTATTACCTCTTATCTAGTGCAGCTCGGCCTATAAGTAACTCCTCTAGCTTATTTCTTTCGGAACCAGGCATGTTCTATAAAGGCGGTAGACTATAACCTAGTGATCGGCATTATAATAGAAGCTATTAAGGCGACCTATTATAATAGTAGGTAATACTATAGGATGATTAATCTAGGAAGAATAAATAAAATTATAGGAACCCTAAAATATCTATATCTATATATTCTTATATTTATATTTTAACTTTCTCTCCTTTTTCTTCTTTTCTCTTTCCTTCATTTTCTTCTCTATCTATCTATTAATTTAAACTTCTCGCTTACTATTTATATTATTCTATTAATATCTGTCTAATCACAGTTAACCCTTTCACTAAAATCCCCTTTTACTTCACGCCCGCCATGCCCCCTGTTAACGCCATATCATTTCCCACCCGTGTTATACTACGCAAGGTACCTCCACACCTGACCAGGGTTGCCCCTTTCACTAAAAGAGTCCCCAACAATAGTGGCTAGGTTTTAAAAGCACTATAAGACGCCAATATACTTATTAAACTAATAAAAAGTCATTTCTATTAGCTATAAGTAATATACTTAAGATATAAAATCTTATATAATAAAATCTAAATAGATAAATATAAAATTATAGTAATTATAAAATAGAAAATACCTATTTTAGTTAAGGAAATATAATCCTTCCTAGGATTTACTAACTACTATTAATAATTTATTAAGGACTTTAGTAAAATCACTATACTACTTATAAAAATTACTAAAAAGGACTGAACCTTCTAATAGAATAATAAGGCTTAAGAAGCTTTTAAATAGCTTAAATTAGCTATTACTAGTAAACTAGTTCTAGTTATATTTAACCTAGAATAGTAAGTTAAACTCAAAATCGATGCTTCTAACTTCACCTTAGGAGGATAAATTAGATAATATAATAATAATAGTATACTTTACTCTATTACTTTTTATTTTTATAAGATATAGAAAGCAGAACTTAACTACCTTATTTATAATAAGGAATTCCTAGCTATTATTAACTATTTTAAGGAATTTAAATACTATCTTAAAGGAAATAAATATCCTATAAAAGTCTTTACTGACTATAAAAATATAGCTTACTTTACTATAATATAATAGCTTAACTAATAATAATTATATTATACTAAATACCTATATAAATTTGACTTTACTATAGCATACTGTAAAGGTACTGATAGTAGATATGCTAATACTATTAGCTAATAGATAGATTTTAATATAGGAATTGCTAAAATAAAAGAACAACTCCTAAAACTTAATAAAAAAGGAGAATATTAGTTTATATAACTAGTTAAGATAATTACTATAATATCAAAATATAACAGGTAACTATCAATGCCCTTAGAATGTATAGAGATTAGGAAGATCCTTAAGAAAAAATATAAGAAAGGATATAAACTATTTAAAAAACTTATTAAATTCACTAAAGAAGTAGGACACCTAGTAATAGTACATAATATAGCTACACACGCTTTATAAACATATAATAAATATAACTTAAAACTAACTATAAGTATATATATAATAATTAAGTTAGTTTATAAAAATAACCCTAGGAGATATTAAGATTTTAGAAAAACTACTAAATGCCTATAGGAGCTAGGTTACCTGGAATACTATTACTTAGTAGAAGAATATCTAAAGATATACCCTTAATGTAATAAAACTATTACTAGAATAACTAGTAAGGAAGATAGTATTATAGAATAAGAATATAACTTCTTTTATGAATTTTATTTATATCCTTTATATAGACATTAAGGAATTATGAAAATACTTAAGAGACTTAAAGAATAAGGATATAAATTTAAATAAAAAGATATTAAATAAGTTATAAAGTAATATAACTTATATACTAGGATAAAAGTATAAAGATATAAACCCTATAGATAACTCTAACTGCTACTAGTAGTATAATGACCTTAGGACTTAATTACAATAGACTTTATTATAAAGTTACTCTTATTAGAAGAATCCTTAACCGGGATCTTCTATAATAGTATTATAGTTATAGTTAACTGACTTATAAAGTTCTTGTACTATTTACTGTATAGAGAATCTATAGATATAGAAGAACTTTCTTATATTTTTTTACTAATATATTATTAGTATATATGGCCTACTTATAGAAATCCTTTCTAATAAAGGATTTATATTTATAGTAAACTTTTAGTAATTACTTATAGTATAACTTAGACTTAACTATTAACTTATAACTGTATTCTGACTATAAGTCGATAGATAAACTGAATAAATAAATCAAGTACTTGAATAGTACTTATAGTATTATATTAATTATAAATAGAATAATTAAGTTAAAAAACTTCTAATAGCCTAACTTATATATAATACTGTATATAATAAAAGTATAAAGCTTATACTAGCTTATATTAATTTCAGTTTTATATTAAATATATACTATAATATATAATAAGAAAAGATAATTAATCTAGTAGCTATTATTAAAAGTAAAGATATAATAGACTTATATAAGTACCTATAAATAGAACTTGAGTTTATTAGGAAACGTATAAAAAATTACTATAATCTAAAATAGTTAAAGGGACTAACCTTTTTAAAGGGAGATATAGTCTACCTAGCTATAAAAAATATTAAAATAGACTGATTAAGTTATAAATTAGACTATAAATTTATTAGACCCTATAAGGTACTATAAAAAATCTTAGAAAATAATTATAAACTAGACCTATTACTAAAGGTTAGGCTCTATCTAATCTTTTACGTTTTATTACTTAAATTAATAGCAGATATAATATAAGTTAAAATAGATAATAAACTATAAGAAATCTTAGGACTAGAAGTCTATAAAGTAGAGGTAATTAGAAATATATATAAAAGAAATAGCTAGAGAGAATACTTAGTAAAATAGAAAAACTACCTAGAAAATGAAAATATATAGGAATTACTAAAATATCTTATTAATATCTAATAACTCTTAAAAGATTTTTACTAGAAGAATTAAGAAAAGTACCTAAACCTAAAGAATCCTACTTAGACTGTTTAGTAATAGTAGATTAATCCTAGAAAGAACTATTAATAATAGTACTCTTTATTATAGATTATTTACTTTACTCTGCCCTTTTAAGCTTATCTATTAAGTTAAGACTATATTAGATTATATCTAACCCTTTTACTTCTACTTAATAATATTACCGCCTTAAGTAAGTAATCTTAGTAAACTAAGTATTTATTTTATTATAAATATAAGTAGATTCTACTTAAAGCTTAATTAGCTTATCTTTAGTGGCCTTCTCCTTATACTTAAGATAACGTTTTTTATTAACTATTTTTTAAACTAACGTTATATTAGTAAAACTTATAAAAATATTATATTAAAAACGCACTAGCTACTATAGATAAACTATAACTATTACAGGATATCCTGGATTTAATATAAGGATTATAGCGATTCGATTTCGCAGGATTAAGAATATAAGAGTCCTCTATCCCTTAATAAATATAGTTAGAATAAGGTATAATAGGATTCTTAAATACTATAATAAGAATATAAAGAGATTTTCAGTTCTTAGTAGAGGTCTTCTTAGCCTTTACTATACGGTTAGATATTTTAGAAGATTATAGAGTTAAGTTTAGACTTACTAGGGGATAACTAATAGAAAATATAATAAAGCAGGTCTTAAGGATAAGACTTAAGGGAGGGGAGAGATCGTATTATAACCCTAATAGACTACTATATATACCCTATATTTCTTACTAATTATTACACTTCCTACTAAAGATAATTAGTATTAAGATTTAATAATTAAGACTAATCTATTGCGATTAGTATTAATCTACCTGAATTATTACTAATCTAACTAATAACCTTACTAATTATATATAGTTACTTTAAGTATATAGAATATATTTATTTACACTTTTATAGATTTAAGCTTACTAGCTATTAATAAAACTTCTTTATATTAATTAAGCCTAATATATATTAAATCTACTATTAAGAGATATAATACTTTAATAAGCTTAGTTATACGCCCTACGCAATCTGCTAATAATAAACCTAGCATGGCTTAGTTTAATACAGTTAGACTCTAACCTGTCATAAAGCAGTATCTCTTATAGTAGCTTTAAGTTATAAAGCTATCTCTTAATATACTATCGCTTTTATTAGACCCTTATAGTATCTTATATTAATACTTCTATTAGCTATATTACCTTTACTAGTCTAGCCTCTAGTTATTTATTCTTTAAATTACTTATAAATAACTAACCTGCCCTAAGCTATATTATATTATCTACGATTTGCCTTATATTAATTTTCTTACTAACTAGATACTAAAACCCTTTAAATAGCTTATTTAATAGCTTCCTTATCTTAATAACCTTATTATATAGTATATAGGTAAAATCTTTAATATTAATATACTTACCTATATAAAATAAGCCCTCTCTATCCTTAGACTATTATATTAATAGCTAATCCCCTATCTTTTACTAATACCCTTTTTTATATACTATTTACCTAATAATTATACTTATAATAGTATAAGTACTTATATATATTTACATTCTATACTACTCTTTAAATATAAGTATAGCCTTAACCCTAACCTTATCCTAATTAAGTAACTAATTCTTAAATACAGCCTTTAAAAAGAATAGCCAGGCTTACTATACTATAGTAACTAGTAGACTAGTATATAAGTATAGCTCTATATAGCCTATTAGGTATAACTTAATACTAAGTATTATATAGAAATATAATAGTAAATTTATATATATATTTCTATTAATATAAGTTTTAATTAAAGCTATAATAAATTAGAAGATAGCTTAGTCTAGTATATCTTATAATAGGCTAGTTATACTATTATTTTCTTACTTACTATTATTTTAATATTTATCCTTATCCTTATCCCTATCTTTATCTTCTTTATCTTCTTCCTCTTCTTTATCTTTAGCTTATCTCTCTTTACTACTAAAGAATCTATTATTATAATTACTTAAGGCCCTATTACTCTTAATCTTTTTAATAATATTTTTTAATAAGCTTTATTACTTATTTATAAAGCAAATAGCCTAGTATTTAAATACTTCTTTCTAGCTAATATAATATACTTTCTAGTAAAAACTTAAATAATAGTAACTAATAGACTTATATTAGCTTATTAATTCTTTCTTACCTTTATAACTAAATAATATATTACTTAGAGTTATAGATAAAATGCTATTAAGCTACTATAATATCTTAGTTAAGATACTATTAAGTTACTAGTAATAATATTCTACTTTATAATTAAAGCTCTCTTTAAGCTACCTAAATAATAGTTATTTATAAGCTACCTCCTTATCTTTTTACCTTCTAGCTAACCTACCTATTATTTCCTTTACTTATAGCTATTAGGCTATATTATAAATATTAATTAAGTCCTAGGAACTAAAGTATTATATCTAGCCTAGCCTCTTAACCTATAGTAAGTTATAGTTAATATCTTCCTTTAAGTTACCCTTTTATAGTTATATAATATCTTCCTATTCTAATTAAACCTAACTTATAGTAATAAGCTTATTTATAGTACTCTAACTTATATTATTAGCTATATTAGCTATATTAAATAGCCTATTACTATTACTATTATCTTAAATAATCTAATAATATATATATTTTCTTCCTATTTATATTTATAACTATACTTTAGTTTATTATACCTTTTCTATTATTATTATTATTATTACTATACTATACTCTACCTTTTACTAATAATAAATAGTATTATCTTTTATAGTAATAAGATATTAGTATATATTATAGCTATAGCCTTTTAAGATAGTAAGATATTAAATTACCTAATTATTATCCTTAGGGGTTATAGTAAACTTTAGCTTAGCTAGCTTAAGTATACTATAGTAGTTTTTAATATCTTTAAGTACTTAGCCTTTAAGCTAATATTATTATTAAAAATATAATTTAATACTACTGCTAGGTTAAATAGCTACTTAATATAACTAGTAGATTAATATATAATAGTCCTAATTAAGTTATATAATATCTTTTATTACTATTTAATATTACCCCTTATATCTTAATATTAGAAAGTAAAGAGAAAAGCAGTTTTATTATTTTTCTCTATTAATTAAAGTCCCCTTTCCTTTATATTACATTAACCCTAAGCTACTGCTAGCTAACCTTAAGTGTAGGGCTAGGGTTATTTTAAACTAATAATTAGCAACTCGATCTAACGTTACTCGATTTAAGTCTAAATTTTAAGTGAAATTGTCTATTTTAGTAGATAATATCCGGCTGATCACGTCTTAATAGTTCCTATCAGTTACTAAACAATATAGAGGATACTATTAGAGTTTTAAATTCTTAATAAGGAAGTATTATTAATAGCTATATTATATTAAAGCCTTGGCTTATATTATAAATCCCTTATAATTAAATTATAATAAAAGACGTAAAGTTAATATAAAAATAATAAGCCTTATAATTTAAAGGTAAAGAGTAATAATAAGAAAAAGACTATAAAAGATACTAATTTCTAATAATCTTAACTATAAGCTAAGTATAAATAGCTAGTTAGGTTTAATTAAGATAGAGTCTGTATTATTAAATAGAAAATTAAGTAATTAGTTTAATAATATTAAATATAAAAATAAAGAGTATAAAATTTAATTTAAAAAGTATAAAGAAGCTAAGGTACTAAGAAAATCCTATCCCTTTATATCTATTATTATAAGCAGCCTTTTAACTTACTAATAAGGCTAGACCTCTTATCCTGGAATACTTACTATAACTATTATAATAGCTAAAACCTAGTATTAAGTAAGAGGCTATTACTTTATAAATACCTTATTATAACTTTATAATAAAGTTATAGCTTTTTCTTTTTTTAAAATTTTTTAAATAGCTTAATATAAGGCTATTTATTATAAAATACTATTAAGTCTAACCTCTTATAATTAATAAGTTAATATTACTTAAAGTTAATTAAAAAATTAAAAAAATTAAAAAAATTAAAAAAAAATATAAAGTTAAAATAGCTCTTTTAATAATTCCTTACTTAAAGCTAATTTTATATAAACTAGGTATTAATATAAAATTATAAACTTATTAATTAATTAATTTTTATTTATTAATATTTTTTTTATTTCTTATAAAAAATAAAAGAAAATATTATTTAAAACTATTATAAAAATATCTTTCTTTTTATTTAATAAATTATAGCCTAATAATATTAATAGTATTTAAGTAAAAATCTAAAGTCTTTAATAGCTACTAAAATAACTTATATTATATTATCTAAGCTGCCTATATAACTATCTTAGGTTGTTATTAAGTCCTAAAGCTCTTAGGCAGCCTATAAACTATATATTATATTATAATTAACTAGGAATTTTAACTATACATTAAAGCTCTTGATTTCTAACTGAATAACAGAAGTTTACTTTATACCTCCTTGGGTCAGGTTTTATTCGTCAGCTATTACGGAGTTTTTCCTCTCGATTTATTTCACCCAAGTTCTAATCCTTCTTGGCCATACAGCCCGTGTGTCAGAGCGACCTTAGCAAGACGATGTGACATGTTATGTACTGATGTCAACTCAAAATGTGCAGGAATTGCAGATTGAGATGCACTCTATAGCGTCAATCTATGAATGAGTTGGATGTGGACCTGACGAATATACATTGCATTGCTAATCTTTCTATTTATCTCAAAAGATGGTTCCATCTGTTCAATCCGACTGCCTTAGGCCCTCATACCGTTTTGGTTGAAGAGCATGTGTCTCATACACATTGGAATAGCTGGTTTGAGAGTCGATCTGGTCTGACCTCTTTGTCCTTCTCGCCAGACCATTCAATTCGTAGCTCAAGACAGCCCGGGTAAGAATAGCCGCGAACACAAAGGTGTAGATAACAGGCAGAGAGTCGGCCAAAGGTATAAGAGCAATACTACCAATAAGAACGGTTCCGAGGATGATGTGAAGTCCACCGACCAGTCGGACGGCGGTACCCAGAAGGTGCTGCAGAAATTTCCGATCCTGCCGGCGCTCAATTCTAAGGTCGCGACCTTGACTACAAGGAGTCAGCTCATCAAGGATGAGCTCAACCAAACGGTTTCTCCGTCTAAGTGTAGTCCGGCGGAAGGTCAGGGCGAAG
>LBNR01000117.1:6006-22118 GCA_001262555.1 Fusarium nygamai
CTCACTCACTGTTGAGATTATCACATGTGCCCGGCAACTCAACTTCCTGGCTGCATTTCAAGAGGGTACTACGGGTCGCTCCACCAAAAGTCATGTCCCAGGAGAAAGCGACTTACACTAAATTTATTATCCCTTTGCGACTACTGGGACACAGGACGTATTGAGCTAGGAATGAATGAATGAATTTATTCCGCCCGGGAGGATACGCCTTATAGGGCTCATAACGTTAGATCTCGTTATATTCTTTTCTGGCTTCTGGTCCTGGGACCCTTAAACCTCCCCAATCCCTACTGCTCGCCACATTTTCCAGCCTCATCGAGCCGATTCAGTCGTGGGTCGAGCGTTCAATATTATCTATCTATCTGCTTTTTGCCCTGATATTCCCATTCATGCCCACGGTCTCCACCGACATCGCCGCCCATCTCAATGTGCCTCTTCGCACCATTCCCGACCACTGGACCGGTCAGGACCTTCTCCCAGTCCACAGAATCGGAGAGCCAGAGCACCTTTTTCGAATGATTGACGAGAAGCAGATCGATCAGTGGTAGGAGCGTTTTGGCAAAACAGCCGACTCATCGGGGTTTTCCAACAGACCAAGCAAGATCAGCCCAGTTAAGGCAAAGGGAAGCTCAGCACGAATACCCAGGAATTTCCTGCCGGGTAGGGTGGACTTGCGAGTTGGCAAGATCCTACGAGCCATTAAACACCCAAATTCTGACTCACTATACGTTTCTACTATCTATTGCAGTGACACCCAAGGTGCAGCGAATACGAGTTGGGACCCCGAGACTAGTACAGCCGTCAGAACTGTCTGCTCAGGGTTGAATGGTAAAATTCTACTCTCTGACCTGTAAGGCCTCCCGGTCGTGTTGATCGCTAATCTCAAGCCAGTGAACATGAGAGACAACACGTCAACGGCGATGCTTTTGGTCGCCGTACCTGGCGACAACGATAGTAATGACACTATAGAGCTGGTTAATCCACCTGCTGGTGCCGAGGCGGGGGAGAGATTATATTTCGACGGGTGGGAGGGTCGTACACCTGACCCCGTGTTGAAGCCGAAGGGTAAGGTTTGAGATATTTTGCAGGCGGCGTTAAGAATCAATTCTGCCCGCGAGGTGGTTATTCTCCGCGACAAGATCAATGTTCCCATGCCACCCACGGTTTCAGTGGTGGCGAAAAAGAAAGGGGCAGTAGATTAATTGGTAAGGCTGGTGCCTGCATGGTAGTGACTTGGATCTTTTCCATGATCGAGTAGGGCTTCTTCCACATTTCGGGATTGCTAGAGAAAGAACCGTAGACCATAGGGATAATAGCGCCGCAGCAGATAATTGCGTCGGTGATAATCATCCCTAGGATAAGGCGAAGACGTGTCTGGTTCCGGAGCACTAAATGCAGCCGTGACCATAGCACCATTGATTGACCGGTGACTATGCATACCCAGCCGGCGACAATCAATGTACAAGCCAGGTAGCCCAATAACGGGGACCCGAAATATTTGATGAGAAAGCCGTCACAATACAGAGGAATGCCCCAAGTTGCGATAAGGACAGTCCAAAAGTATAACCCGGCGTAGCGTTTGAACGTTCCCCAGATAAGGAAATTGAGCCCAATAGCATTATATAAAGAAATTGCGAGAAAGACGATAATGATGGTCAGGGATGCGTGGGAGTCGCCGTCAGAACCGGAATCGAAGCCGCGAACATTCATCGCCATTGCCATCGGTGGTTGCCCCGGAAAGGAGAGAAGGGAAAAAAAAAAAAAAAAACCAATTTTGAGGGTTTATCCAAACACAAAGGGAGCTGAGAATTTGGCATCTGTCTGAAAACAGGAATGCGAAGCATAGAATATACAATCTTCGATCGCTAATACAGGGAGAATGCCGATAGTTATAAGCCAAGCGCGCTGGTTTTGCCCTTGTGCACGTTGCTGTCATACGCTGAAAGCTCGAGCCAGAGCTTAAATTTCTTCGGGAGTTACCGCTACCGAAGTGGCTAGGGCCCACCGCACGCAGGGCTCTGACTCGTAGGGACCCCAGGCCTCGTCTCCAAGCCTTGGCTGGCGGAAACCCGGAAACGCGCAGTCCCGGACTACCGGTAAGCCAAGCGCTGGGGAGACTAACAAGTGCACCCGGTTCCAAAAGCTGAAGAGCTGGGGTTCGAGGGACCACAGAAATGCCAAAGTGCCAGGCAATCCCCCTGACTCGTTTCCCGGCCAGCACAGCGCCTATACAATACAAGTCTATTACACCCGGTAGGCCAACGCCCAATGGGCTCTGAAGCTAAAGGTACATACACTTCGCTAGGTATTGCCTTGCTCTCGTCAAGCCCATACGATTCTCGCCTGGTTCCTTCCAGTCTAGTCATCGCTCTTCTTCTTGGTCCTCCTTGGTTTTAGTAGTAGCAGGTCAACTTGAAGCCCAATCCCTCCAAGTGTTCAGTTTCCTATCTTCGGCGGCTGAAGCGGTGCCTGCTATTGGCACAGCGCCTATTTGCGGGGGAATTCGCTAGCAGGGCAACTAAAAACTGCGAGAACAAGGGCACGGAACACATAACAGCCCATATCGTTTTTGCTCCCTCGCCCATTTCCGGGGATATTTGACCCTCCTAATGCTAACCTAGCCCAAAGCCGAGCTTTGGCGGGCTCCAAGCTTGAGCCACACACGCTTACAGTCTGGCTCGCCTATTTAGTAAAATTGGTTGGGCTTTTGCGATAGTTAATGACAGATGACAGCTCTGTCACCAGTCTCATGCCTTTACCAGGAATCATATCATTTCCTTCCTAAGACTTCCGCGGAGCTAGAATTCTCTGCGAGTCCACGACGCCAGGTCGCGCCGAGCGCCTCAATTAATGCGCTAAGATAGGTTCAGGTTCAGTTCGTTCGTGGCCGCTATTACACAACAGCCATGCCTCGTAAGGGGGTTTTGGCTGACGATCGAAGCGCCCCAAATGTTACAGAGTACAGATGCAAGTACTGTGTCATGGGCCTGCGATCGGCTGTTGAGTAGTGAGAGATGCGTAATGTGGCGCCGAGATATGGTTTTGAAGGGATTTGAGATGCACAGTTCTTCAAGACCTTGAGCACGTCAGCATCTGAGTTGAGTCGAATACTCCACATTGAAAGGACAGGCAGAAGAAATATGATGTCAGAAGGGATAGCATCTCGCAGCTTGAGCATCTCGTCCAGGAAAGTATCTATTATGTTTTCTCCGAGCCCCCCACCGTAAGTTGGCTCTGAATTAGCGTCAAGCCACGTTGAAATGTTTTGACGGCCTTGGCTCCGTAGATGCTGATAGGCTGATTGTGAACGGACAAGCCAAGATATCTTCTTTTCCACCTCTCACTGCTGGAGCATCTAGAGCTAAACTTGAATATGATACGTACCGCAGTACGCTGGCTGTTTGGGCATGCACCACCACTGGTAGGTTTATTGCCTCAATGAGAGCTTCCCTTGTGTGTAGCCTCTTTCTTGTTTTGTCCAGTCTGGTCCTATTCCCTCCGTGACGCGATGTGTTGTCCTGGCCAATACCTGACCAATCCACCTCCCTTAGTTGATGTCTTGCCTTCCAATCACATCAATTGGGGGCGATCAACGAATAGTAGGCTTCGGATGCCAGTCCGTCACTGTATAGCCAATAGCAGCTCTCATTTTTGAGGCGATCCCCATATGCAAGCTCGCCCCCCTCTCGAGCTTCTCCCCCCACGATTCCAATGTTTTTATTCTCTGGCTAACAACCATTAATGGCCCCGTATTTCTCCTCATCACGTACAAGTCCCACTGGCCCCGGGACCAGGACGTTCCCTGTCCGTGCTGTCCACCTTAGCTTATATGTTGGTTGCTTCTACTACTTAGCTCTCGGCTTTCGTCGCCATCTGACGTTGACTTTTTTCTTACATCTCATTATCACTACCGCCCCCTATAGCCTCTGGTGGGCTTATTCCTTTTTTGTCAACGAAATCTCCACTTTTCATCTTCTATCGATTGTAGACTGATTGCACCATGGAGATTTTCTTTAAACTGGATGAAATCCGACCGAGTAACACATAACCAATAACCTACTGTGTGGTATTCGTATTTGCATGTTTTGCTTTGCCTTTGAATGTGGGCTGCTCATATGACGCCACGCAGCTAAGGTCGGTACGCGTTGTATGAAGTGCCTAGATCTCCAAAAGTGGGAATCCACACACTAGTCTCTTTCGCCCTAGCGGTATTGTGTGGCCTTGGGCTGTGGTCCTGTCATTTCTCACTTCTTGCTCTGACATTAGATTGTGGAAAGCTACAGAGCGTAGAAACTAGTGCAAAGCCACAGCTGTAGCTTCTAACCCCTATGAATCAGGCTCTCAGTAAAGTTGGAGTTGGTGCGTGGAGTAATGTTGCCGAAGCAAGTCACAGGCTATAAGAGAGGGCAAGAATATGAACATCTCAATTTCTTTACAGAGATAGTACCTTCCTATGCTACAGCTGGACCTGACGCGGAGCCGATAGCGTTCCAGAAGCACGGAAGAGCGAGATAAGTATACAACGCTACCTTGATCGGCAAAAGCAGCTCGATAATACACCTACTACAGATTCTTTAACGACAACACGAGCCCGGTTGGCTCGCGCGCCCGAGAGCCGTAAGGGAGAAACACCATCGGGCTGGAACGGAGAAACAAGGCAGAGGAGGTTTTGCATACAGCAAATTTCATTGCCAACGGCAAATGCCGTTATTGACCACCCTCTTCTGCAACACTAGGCAGTTGCGCTCTGACTGCGGAAGTTACCGAGCCCCTCGAGCTAACTTTACACGTCGAGACTGCTCGTCGCCAAGTGTTATGACTACTGGCGAAGGCTACCGTGGTGGTGTCGATGTTACAATCCCGATTGCAATGATGATGGCAGCGTTCTTCGGCATCTCCCTTTATAATGTCATTGAAATTAACGTCCAGATCTTCCTCCAGTTCCTGAAACGCACTGGCTTATACTTTTGGAGCTTGATTTGAGCCTCTTGGGGTATTGCAATCCATTCACTTGGGTTTCTACTGCAGTTCTTCTAAATTTCCCGTAACTCCTATGCAAACATTACAATCATTACCATTGGCGGTGTTTCGATGGTCATTGGCCAATCTGTTATCCTTTACTCCCGACTTCACTTGGTCGTTGATGACAGAAGAAAGATCCGATGGATCCTGAAAATGATCATCTTGAGCTTCTTTCTCTTCACTGTCCTGCCTACAGTTATGAACTACAGCTCGAACTCCCCACACCCACAACCATTTCTTCGACCGTTTGAAATCTAGGAGAAGGTCATACTCTTCAGGTTCGCAACACAAGAGCTCATCATCTCGAGCCTCTATATGTGGGAGACCTGGAAGATACTGCGCCTTATAACGCTAAACTCGAATAATACCGCCCGCCATGTGATAAAGCACCTCATTTACATTAATATCTTAATTATCCTGATAGATATTTCTATCATCGGCACCGAGTTAGGTGGTACTCACGTCATTCAGACGACCTATAAGAGTGCAGTATACGGCATCAAGCTGAAGCTCAAGTTCCCTGTTTTGAATCAACTACGCGCGATAGAAACGAGGTGGCTGCAGCTACGACTGCTCGAGGCCTTAGATCTCATTTATTACAGATAAGGCAATAACACCACGTCCGGGATACGAGTTAGTACCAAGATGCCATTCCTTAACTACAAACACTTTCCTTTCAATGCACTAGCTGAGTGTCTCTTTAGGACTGAACCTAGCGCCGTCACTTCAGCCTATTAAGTTAGGGAGCCACAATAACGAATTCAGGCTCATTAGTGATCAAGTTCTTGGGCGACCATGTGATTACGCAGCTGGTTCTTCCTAGTCTCTGCCATGCTCTACGTCAAGTATAAAAGGGAGCGCCCTCCCATGTTCGAGGCTCTGCATCTTCATCTCCTATCGCTTTCTACATCTACTTCAATCACATAGCAGAATTAAAACCGGGAATTATCTTTAAAGGGAAAGAGATGCAGAAACAGTGGTTTCTGAATGAATTCGAATTGATAGCGGACTGGCACTACATCACATCCCCGAACGGCTGGACCGACAACCATATAGCTCTCGAATGGTTGAAAGATGTCTATCTACCCCAAACGGAGCCTCGTGATGCATCGGATGCGAGACTCATTATCCTTGACGGTCACGGGAGCCATGCGCAGGTAAGCATTTTGGTGTTTTCGCCGCAGAGTTACCCGCTATAGGGCCATTAACAAGCAGTCAGGACGAGTGGATGGCGACGTGCCTTCTGAACAACGTCTACTGCTGTTACCTACCAGCACATTGTTCCCATGGTTTGCAGCCGTTAGATAATGGAATTTTTAATGTTATAAAGGGTGTGTATCGGAAAGAACTCCAAAAGCTGGCTAGTTTGACCGATTCTGCGTCGGTTGACAAAGTCAACTTTATTCGGGCATACGCGAAAGCGAGGGAGGTGGGCATGAGGAAGGATGTTATCTTATCCGGCTGGAGGTTTACTGGTAATTGGCCAATAAATCGTTATAAAGCTCTAGCACATCCTGAGATTCAACCGGACAAAGAAAAACTGCTGGAAGAGTTCAAGACGCCGAGCCCTCCTCAACTGCACTTAGATGATACGCCGAAAACGAGTCGGCAAGTGAGGGAAATGGCCAAACACCGAAGCCGTCCGACCAGGCAGAAGTACAGTAAGGTCGCAAAGGGGTTAGAAGCTTTAGAGATGAAGGTTGCCGTTCAGAATGCGCGGATTACTGGCCTCGAGGAGCAGATGGCTCAGCTGCGGCGAGGGAAGAAAAGAAAGGCGGTACCGAACCCGAACCGACGATTCATGGCTCTAGCGGAGGCTCTAGCGACTGGAGAAGCTCTTCCCGACTTAAAGGGGGCAGAAATAGAGGTGGATGTGGATGAGGAGGTCGAGTCGATGATTGAGGTGGGTGTCGGGTTAGAGGACGAACGTGAGGACTTTACGGTCGTAACAAAGCACTGCCAGCGCACACGAAGCGGTCGGGAGGTCAAAAAACCACGCAGAGAGTAAAATTCAAATAACCTTATAGAAACTCTCTTTAAAGCCTTGTTTATTAATTGAGAATCGGGCCTGTTTTTGTGGACATGAAAATTTGGATTTTGTATGAGAGGAGCGAAATTTTGGTTATGCATTAGGTGGAGTTATGCGTTAGGTGGTCCTGGATGGTATCGAGAAGGCAACTAGGTCGAGCTGGTGATATTGCAGGTGTGAGTTTCCCACAAGCCACGTAGGGAGCCAAACAACTAGCCTACGCAATCTCAAATTTCACCTTCGAAAGCTCGATGGGTCTGCTCACCTGAACAGATCCAGTGTAGTTATGGGGTTCCTTACCTGAGTAGTCATTCGATACCAGCGCCGCATATCAGACAGTAGGCCTTCTCCGTCCAGGACTTCTCGCCACCCGTTACGTTTTCGCGTAAGTCACAAATCTCCTACACTATAGGGCCTTCTTATATCTTAAGGTTAGCCTTAAAGAGTCCTACATACAGCTTATAATCCGCAGTCTTCTTCTTACAGCTCTACTTAGCTGATCCCTTAGCTGGTGCGGCAGTGATAGATCTCGATGGCGTTGGTCTAGGCGTTGAGTTTTTAGTCTCTAGAGGTATTTCTTAAACAACCTCCTTTACATATACATTATCTTAAGTCTTTCCAGAGCGGACATCGATCGTGGGCTGGGTCTCTTTCTCCTCGGCATCAGTTAGTGATAGAGGACAGGTAGCTTCTTTAACCTTTTCCTCATTCAAAATCGCAGCCTCGGTTCGATAAGGCTTATCAGTGCCTAGTCGTTCATAAACTTGCATAAGAACATCATAAGTTAAACATTTATGATATATCTACTGCCTATACTCCAAGCTCATATATCCTATAAGCGTCTTATCAGGGTTTGCGGGAGTTTTATATTTATATATAATGCTAATAGACTATATAAATATTAGTAAACGCGAAGGTAAAGGGAGCTATCGTGTAATATACTAAAAGTTATGGTTTATAGCAGTTATATACTTAACGCTAATAAAGCACGCCTTGGATTTCTTTATTATCTAACTCAATCTATTAATTAATGATTGTAGGTGCTATTATACTAATAATATTAATAATATCTACTGAAGTAATCGGTTAGTTATATTGCAGGATAATATTACTAAGGATTCTAGATCGTACTGTGGTTAGAGGCAATCAGTTCGTTAGTACCATAATACGGCTGGCAGCCTTGAACTGTCTTCTTACAGTCGACGATACCAGGAGGCAGTTTGTCGGGCCAGTACATCCAGTAAACGCATATATAAACATAGTACTTATCAGAAGCGCGCATCTCAAGGATACGCGCAACCCACTTATCATTAGACTTTTTATAACTACCTTTATTATCATTTATAGCCTTTTAGTGCTCAACGGTTAACTTATTAGCAACATAGACAAAGCCCTCGCTATAGTACTTAATACTGTTAACTGCCAAGAATTAGCCATAAGCCCCTCAGTTTGGAAGACGCCGGGATTCATCAGATACTTACAGATAAAGCTGTTATAGCGCGTTATATCTTGCCATCGCTTTCCAGGTTTAACTGTATAATACAGGTCCATAGTGTCATAGGTTTTAAAGCTACCTGTAAGAGAGAAGGGAGAGATTTAAATCTAAACTCATCTATCATCATCTTAACCGTCGCGCTTCTGTTTCTTATTCTTATAACATTCCTGATCTGCACGCGATAGGTTAGGAGCGTAAGAAATTGTAAAAGGACACTCTATGCAATTCTCCTCCCCGACAGAGCGCGATCGCTTTTGATTACTTATTGTAGCGTTTTAATACGGTTAGGTATACCCGTGATAGGAGTAGAGAGAAGGAGGGGTTTCTAGAGGCAAATAGCGAGTCGCGCGATAAAAGGGCGAAGAAAAAGAATGAGAGATAATGGAAGGATGAAGAGATGATTGTTGGTGTTTAGTATTGTAAATTTGCGATGTCGCGTTATGGCTGAGCCTAGCCCCGGTTGTCTTTAAGAAACAAGCCGTGGGCCCTGCGATGTCGTGTGCGCGCTTATCCTTATGTCATCAAATCACGATCTACGATTGGCCGAGCACAGCCCTGAAGTGGGGTTTGTTCATGTTAGATTGGCGGCTGGGAATTGTTGGATACGCGAGTAGGGTTGATGTCCAATTAAAATGAGGTTAATTTTTTACGCTTGAGCATCAATCTAGTCCCAGGAGCTCGTCCTTCTTCTGTCTCTGTTCCATCCTTTTTAGGTGTTTTCCCCGCTACCCGGTATTGATATGTCCAGGGACCCACAAAATATATATTTCTTTTATCGAGGCGCTATCACTAGTCCAACAGGAATGGGCTCCACCCTTTCTTTATCAAGATATTATTCTTGTATCCAGAAATGGAGGGGGGAATTGAACCAACAATCAATAACATCTGTCACGAGCCCTGATTCTCTCTGTGTCTCATTGGATATGTGTATTTTCTTGATTGAGTTTCTTCCCTGCTCTAGGTCCCATATACATCTTTACACCTGGGTCCGACTGGAGTATTACTGCTATAACGATCGCACGCCTCAGTATGTAAAGTACACAACGTGACAGCAGTGTTCTTGCTTGTTCTGTTCGTGCGGGGACGGCGGTTTTCTGACACGTTCGGACAACAAACCGCTAGTATTACCGGTAGTGATGTTGTACAGTATGTACAACTGTGTTATACGTACATACGTACAGAAAGGAAAAGTACGTACAATGGGATCCACAATAATCCTAATAGGGGAATTTGTGGGTCAGATTGTACAAATACGGGGGTTGTACAAAAACTCCGTTGGCTGAGCAGCTCAATACTGCCATTCTCTCCCGATTGAAGGTATCGCCAAAAAGATGGCGCCCACCCAAGCTAACGCTGCCTTCGTTTGGCGACAGTTTATCGACCTCGGCCGCTCTAACTCCAAGAAAAGCAAGCGATACAGATGCCGTCACTGCCAAAAGGATTTTGCAGCGACCTCTGTTGGGAGGCCGAAAGGGCATCTCGCTGCGTGTGAGAAATGGCAAGCCAAGCAGCGACAAGAGCGTCAAGCTCAAGATAACGCTGGCTATCTTCCCTCATATTCAGAAGCCATACAAAAGAAGATAACCGAGGTCGGAATTCAGCATATCTCGCAGGACGAGAGTAACAGTTACGCCTATGATGCCGCCGCTGCTGTAATCGCCGGTGGTCGGCCCTTCAGTCTCTTCGAGAGCCGCCGTTGGCGTTATTTCTTCACTCGCATTAAGCCTGGCTGGAAGCCTCCTAGCCGCGCCGCCATCACGAGAATTCTTCCCGACTTCTATCAGGAACTCTATGACGAGGTTTTCAAACGCATTACCAGCTCAGAATGGTTCGACATCATATTTGACGCTTCAGATAATGTCTCGGGTCACAGAATCGTTAATATCTCGGTACAGCTACCAGACGGCCCAGCCTTCTATTTGACACGGGAGACGAACAGCACACAGCGGAGAATTGGGTGAAGCTGATATAGGGAGAAATGCAGCAACTGTGCGGCGATGATCTCTCCAGAATCAATTCTATCTGTACAGATACCGAAAACACGATGCGCTCTGTACACGGCTTGCTAGGGAGATTCCCAGAGCTCTCACATATCAACGTCTCTCTATGCGATTCTCACGGTCTTCAGCTTCTAATTAAAGATATCCTTCTTCTTCCATTCTTTGAGGATCTTTGTAATAACGTCAGCACCCTTTTTAGGTTCTTCTTACGGTCTAAATTACAATTGTAAAGATTGAGAATGTGCCAATGTACAAGGTGGAACGGAGTAACTCGCGCACTGATCAAGAGGTCCTGGTAAATCGTTAGCTGTAATTGAGAAATCGGTATACTAACTCGCTCGTTCCGAATAGTATAATTACACGCTGGGGTTCTCAGTACAATTCTTTCTTCTCCCTCCTCCGTTCTCAAGACCCTGCTAGAGACTGGTCTATTCGAAAAGACGTACGGGATGAGCTGCGATCTCAAGATTGCCCCGTTCTCCAGCCCGAAGCGGTTCGAATCATTAAAGATAACAGCTTCTGGCTAAAACTGGAGGCTGCGATCGCTGTGCTAAAACCCGTGAACGAATTTCAACACGCTTCCGAGGCTGATGGGGCGGGAATCGCACACGTTGTAAATCGCTGGCTGCAAATCAAAAGCAAATGGTCTGAGATGGGAGAGGCTGATCAGTTTCCTGATATTCCGTGGGACGATATTGACGCTATATTCAAAGCCCGACTCGATAAGCAAACGTACGATATATATTGGATCGCCGATGCCCTCCGGCTTGATACAACAGGTCCAAATTCGAAACTGCCGCCTAGCGTCTTTGCGCGCGTACAAGAGTGTTTGCAGAAATAGCTGAAAAACGACGACGAATATCACCGTGCCCTTTCCGAATTCACACACTTCCGAATGCATACAGGCGGCCCAGACGGCTTGTTTAATAAGCACAGCGCTGTATACGATGATGGCTTCAAGCCAGCAATGGCGTGGCAGTGCCTCCTCAACCAGGGCTCGATTCTGGCTAGAGTAGCCGTGAAGGTAATGAACATGCTTGCGAACTCTGTGCCATCAGAACGAAGTTTCTCTGCTATTAGTTTCATACACACGAAAGCTCGAAATCGCCTTACGCCCATGCACGCTGACATGCAGGCCTTCATTTTTATGAACGACCACGTATTAGATCGCCTTAAGGATCAGTAGTACGCCCATAAAAAGCGCTGGGCGGATCTTGAGGAGAAGGACTGGCTAGAACTCGAAGATTCATATTTCGAGTTATTTGTGAATGCGCGGGGCAAGATGGTCTGGATGGATGGTGTGATGGCTTCCACCAGTGGAGATTTTGAGTGGGAGGGTGTATTACAGTCGACGGGTGATATATTGGAGGTTGGCACTAAGGTGGAATCAGAGGTTTGAGGCCAAAATGGCAGAAGACGGGGACCGTGAGAAGCCTACTAAGTTACCCAGGATTACCTAAAAAGGAAAGGGGAAATTTGTATGGTACATATTTGTACGTACAATAAAGTTGTACGTATGTACAGCGGCTAAAATACAGTACGTACGTACGTACGTGTACAAGAAATTGCATCACTACGATTATGGAGGGGGCAACTTCTTTATACCTGCCGGTAAGCACTCCTGCTGGTGAAATAGAAAAGGTGGTGTCGGCATCAAACTGATTATTCGCCAGGCACGTTGGACACGGATGTGGAAGTCGTCGGCAAAGGGTCAACCAAGTACACGTTCTATGGGGCTTGCACAGAGTTTACTCCCTGCGTCGGTAGCCAGATAAAGGATTGGGAACAGGTCGCGCACCCACCATTCCAAGAAGAAATCACTAAGGATTTCAATGTCGGGCAATACACGGAGTCTTCCGACGTTCTTTTCTCGATTGCTGACACATGGCACACCTGCGAACAGTTTTCCATTTATGCCGATGGCCAGGAGCTTGGAAGGACACACGGGCCGTTGACTCTACAGGGCGAGGAGAAGTTCAACCCACGCCACATCTTTGGCTCCAATCTCAAGGCTGGCACTGGTGCTGGCGCGCCTTACATATCCATTACCCATGGAGGCTTCTTTGGAACCTTCCGTGTCAAGCAAGGTACTCGACTGCGTTTAATACTTCTACAGGAACAATGCTGACACCCGCTCAGGCACCCAAAAAATTACCGTTAAAGTGTTGAACTTGGTGGAGAAGGATGTCGGCCGGTGGTACTCATACTATGGCTGGCGCCTCGATAAGCCATGCTCGGCCTGATTTAGGTGATGAGATTTCAAGTCAGATGTATGGACACAATATCGAACTGAGCGGGTGATAATTTACGAAAAGAAAGTCTCAATCAGTTCTGCGGCCACCATAAAATACTCCTTCCAGGTGAGGAGTACCCAAATTTTGACCATCCGCTCGGCTACTCAACGCCATCAATATATCACCTCCAGCCTCAAACTTTTGGTTTCTCAAGGCACTTTGCGCAATCCCAGATGGGGTTGCCCCCCTCGTACCATCCAATAAAAACCTCGACAGGCTTTTCGCTAAATATTATTATATACCTTAGGTAATTATAAAAGAAGTTTTAGAATATAAAAAGATCTATATAGTATATAATACTTAGGTAAGGCATAAGTAGTTGCGGGAGCGCTGCCTTCGAAGCCAGGTTTGGCGGCATCCCGATCGGGCAGGGTAGGGGGATCCCAGCAGCCCGCCCATCTAATACCAGTAGGATGCCGGCCTGGTAAATCCATGTAAACTGGCAGCCGACGCCGTTTTAACGTCTATTATGCAAGCCCCAATACTCTCAGCTAGGTCTATAACGTTGCGACTTGGTTGTTTCTGGGTTCATGGGGGCATATCTACGATTCTGAGTGGAATATTCTGAGCGTTTGAGCTTCGCTGTACTATGTCTGTGGTTGTTCACGCTGCAATAACTATGGGGGGCACCTATAAAATGAAGCACGGACCGCGGCGATTTTTCCGCAAAAGAACTTCCTCGCAGGTGAATGAATCTTGTCGGTTGAAAAACTCCCGAGCCATGAGGGATGCGGCTAAGTGACCCCGGAACTGCATTTTAAGACTGAGTTGATCGCAAACGTAACACCAACGATATGGCACAGCACAAAATTAAATGAAGCCGTGGCTAGGCTGCCTAAGAGCTATTACACTGTAATAAGACGATTAAAAAAGAGCTACTATAACTCAAGGAGATTATAAGGGTGCTAATAACTTTGCAATAGGGCAGAATCTCGCAATGCTCCCTGGCAAGCCTTTCAAGACCTCACTCCTCCCTCTTCCTTTTTCTCCCATCAGCAATGTCTGTGCCTTTATTTCCTCCCGCCTTCGCAAACAGATCCTCAAGTTTCTGCTGCCCTTTTTCCTGCTTGACGACTTTTATCTTCTCGCTGGCTAGCACCGGTGGCAACCCTTCGACACGCCGTCTAGCATCTTCAAGGAGTTCAATCTCGCGGTCTCGCTGGCCCTTGACCGTATTGGTTGACCACGAATTGGAGGTGGCTGCCTTGTGTGCGAGCTTGTACTTGGATCCAGTGAGGTTCGTCTCATATGTGTTCGCGTCAATCTTCTTGACATACTATATGCAGAGAAAAGAATGAGCACGATGCCGATTTTTTCATGCTCAAGGGTATTGATAGCTCACCTGGTGTGCGACAATCAGCCAGTGGTACTCGGTTCCTACAGGTGCGCCACTCCCTTTGGGAGCCGCTCTCGCCCTCCTTTTGTTTGCCTTATAGTCAATCTTCCACAAATCCGGCTCTTCCTTCACCTCGTGCCACACGCCTTGATCATAGTTCCAAGTGTGGGATCCACCAACGGCCATGCCAGAATAGATCTGGCCATTGAACGACTTGAGCGCATTGTATCCTCCACCCGCTGTGTACGCCCGGTCAGACGGGCCGAGCGGGAGTGTCCTGTCACCACCTGTGTTTACCTCTTCGTCGAGGAGGGCAGGATCAGCAGACACCGTGCTGTTAACCGCGTTTGCGTTGTTTCCATTGCTGATAGTTATGTTCTGGGACTCCTGATCTTCGTTGGATATTTGAGAAGACAGATCAGTACGATGCTTGGAAGGAGAATTTGGTGCGTGCGAAGACGAGATGGCAGACGATGTTGACTTTTTTGAACGTTTAGGTGGAGCCATGGTCGCTTTTTTCTTCCCTATAAGGGGCTGTTCAAGAGAACTGTAGTCTGATATTATGGCTATAGAGTTTATGAGTACCTTGAGAGTTGCTACATGTGATCTATGATGTCATCTAAGGGAGGAAGTAGTGATGATTAGTTACGTCACTAACTTAGCCTTATTATTCCTTTGACTGTCGTAAGCCTCCACCTCCGTACCTAGCAGCGGGGTTAGCCAATAAAAATGCATTAAATCAAAAGTACATTTATCCCCACCTAACTTTAGTTGTGCCAAAGGTCCCAGCAATTGCCAAGTCTACATAAAGCTACATTACCTTCTTAACACCTATCTACTTCCCCAGTGTCTTATCCCTTAGGATCCGGAAAGGCACCAGTAAAGTACTTTTGTGGGGCTTGCTCCAGTATTGATTGGCTGCTGATCTTCACGCCACAAATACCAGCCTTAAGGTGGCGTAACAGTGAGAAACAAGGTCTTGATCTGCAAATTGCATTATCTAAGGTACCTTAATCTCAGCTCAATCTGCTAAGAGTAAAAGGTACTATTGATACTGGCAGTTTAATTGGATAGGGTCCTAACAAATACCACAGTGGTGCCTTACCGGATCCTAAGGGATCGTGCCATGTTTATATCCACTTGTTTCCGACCCTGACTCGGTGCTTGTCATTGCTTGTGACTGATTGTGTCAGATATTGGGGTCCATTGTGTGTGTCCCTCTCTCTGTCCGATAGTTGGGTTGGAACCCTATTTCTATCTGTTCAGTAATGACCTATCTAAGAGGTTGTTACAGTGCTGAGACAGCTCTCTGACCGGTAGTTCGGTCATCCGGTTAGCCGGTCTCATTTTCACCAGTATTTAACAGATTGGCACAAACCGAGGTGTCAAAGAAAACGCAAGGTCTCAGGAAATACAACGGACATAGGCCAAAACCCACCTAACCCAAAGTGAAGTAAGTACATAAGTAAATCCCTGTCTCCTAAAACTAAATAATATAAGTATTTCAATATATAAAATAAGGATAATAGTAAGGTAGTTATAAGAGTAAAAAAAAGATTTTTTTAAAAAAAAAAAGAAAAAAAGATAAATCAAGAAAAAAGAATTATTAATGTTAAGAAAAAACTATAAAGGTTAGTAAGTTAAGGCTAACGTGTTTGATAAGCATGCGCCGCAGACAAGTATGCGCCGCACTTTTCCGAACCCTTTAACTAGTAATCAATTTAAAACCACTACAAACTACCTAATTAGATAAAACTACTCACTATACTCTTCCCCAGAGATCTCAATTACTACCTGATAGGTCCTTGCATTATGCCCGGCCTTGCCGCATACACCACATCGCCGATTGCCCGGTCGCGCCGACCTTCCTCGAGCACCACTTCTCGATAATTCCCTCACCTGTGTATCAACATCCATCTGATCAATTACTTGCGAT